>PVKY010002880.1:0-23660 GCA_004027775.1 Bradypus variegatus | reverse complement strand
TGCAAAACACCAGAAATGGATTGGCTTTTATAAAGGGAGTTTATTTGGTTACAAATTTACAGTCCTAAGGCCATAAAAGTGTCCAAACTAAGGCATCAACAAGAGGATACCTTCACTGAAGAATGGCGGATGGCATTTGGAACACCTCTGTCACCTGGGAAGGCATGTAGCTTGTGTCTGCTGGTCCTTTGCCCCCGGGTTATGTTGCTTTCAGCTTCTGATTCCAGTGGCTTTCTCCCTAAGCATCTGGGAGTCCTCTCTTAGCTTCTCAAACACCACACAATGGCTTAAACGACGGGAATTTGCCTTGTGGTTTTTGAGGCTGGAAAACTTGCTTCTTCCCAGAGTTCCTACTGTCCTAGCTGGTTGAGGATCCTGTGTTCCTTGACTTTCCCATCACAGGGCATGTCTTCTCCTTTCTCTTCTTTCTTCTTCTCTTCTCCCGCTGACTTCCAACTTCCAGCTTCCCCACCCTATGGCTTTCTGTCTGAATATCTTCCGCTTATAAAGGACTCCAGTAATCATTTTAGTTAAGGTGGGCCACACCTAAACTAAAATGACATCTTCAAGAAGTCCTGTTTTCAATGGGTTCACACCCACAGGAATGCAGATCAAGCTGAAGAACATGTCTTATTTGGGGTACATAATTCAATCCTCCATACACACTAAACCACCCAGCTCTACCAACCCGCCCTGCTCTCTGCTCCTCTGAGCCCTGCATATGTTGGTTCATACACCTGGAATGTTCTCTCTCCTCTTTTCAACCCTCTACATGCCTCCCAAGCATCCTTCAAGATCCAATCTCCATTTTTTTAAAGGAGTGAATGTAAAAACTAAAATTTTTAATCTTCATCACCTTTTGTGAATGCCTTAACCCTTCTCCTAGTTACCAAGATCATCTGCCCTCATCTTTATGATAATTCCTACCTATGAAACTGTAATAATTATTGCTTTCTTCCCTCTAGATTGCTACCTCTATAAGGGCAGAGACCATGCCAGTCTCCTCCTTGTTGCCCAGTGTGCAATATAAGATTTAATATAGAAACATGCACAAGAGTTTGTTGAATGAACGAATGAATGAATGGAGGGTGGGTTAGGTTCCAGAATCTTCAAATCAAGTAAAAATCTTGAACGGTTGAAATTAATCTCAAAAATCCCATGAATTATCCTTTGAAATACAGTATTCATTTTGTGTGAATACAGCCCTGTACAGTAATTCTTATCCCCACTGTGGTTTGAGAATCATTACATTACACTAAAGAAGAGAATAAACAGAGAAGCTACATGAAAATGTCTCTCATTTGATCCACTGGATTCAAAATAATCATCAATCCCTAATGATGAGCATGTGTGGGAATGTGGGGTGAGGGAAAGAATTAAGAATGGAGGAAGAATTCTACAATCCCCTCATCTAAAAGGGCGTATTTCAATTTTTTCTTAATATTTATTTGTCTCTATAACCTTAACATCCCAGTCTACCAGAAAAAAAGCTGTCATCATCATTTATCACCAGAAAATGGAATCTTTTAATTATTATAAATAATTATTTATAGAAGTAAGAATAGAAGGATGATTAAATAAAAACTTGGGTAAAAAATTTTGCAAGAAGTTAAACATAACAAATTAAATTTTCATTCCATGATTTCCTGGTTTCAAAGGTATATAAAGCCAAAATGGGCAATGTCCTTTGAATACAACTAACTGCTCAGCGATCACGCATAAACCTGGAATACAGCCATATTATAAATATTGATTCCAGACTCCAAGTACATCCCTAATAAGTAATATCATTACTTCTGGTTTGTCTTGTACTTGCACAACTAAATACTTTTGATACCTTTGACAGCCCATAATTTTGCTAAAGAGAAGACCGTCATCTTCTCTGCTCCATAACTGCAAAGCATTTGCATCTTTAAATTTATAAACATCAATCAGAACAAGTCCAATGATTTTTTTTTATTTCTATGTCATCTATTTCTTTATGACTTCATCACTTGTCCCCTTCAAACTGTATCAAGTAAATGTTGGTAAACAAGCATCATAAAAGGTAAAAGAATATTGCTACTCACCATCCACCACTGCCCATTCTTTAAGCAAAACAGGATGGCCCAGCTTCTTGTTGCAAAATATTGTTTGATGAAGTCATTTCTGTTGAATGACTAACTGGATAAGAATACTATATTTTTTCCTTTGTCCTTGGAAATATTCACTCGTCGATTCCTGGGTTTGAGAACATTCATCTAGAATGTTGTTTTATGAGACTCATAGTCTGAGGCTTTGCTTTTACAATCAGTGTCATCATAGTTATTAGAGTCCTCAATGCTGCTCTCTATCCTTTGCATTCATCCTCTGATTTGTTTAATAATTGTTTGCCTTTGTCACTTTTTTTCTCTTTGCCATTATGTGCAGAAAATAAAAATATCTATATTCTCAACCGTATTCAACAAAAGCAAAAAATAAAACTACTAAGATGGTATTCTCTGTCTTCTTTTATACCTTCCCGTAAGATGATGTAATAGTTTGAGCAACACAACAAGAAAACCAATGGATGATGCAATATTGATGGTTCGTTTCACTGTTGCTTCCTCCTTACAGGTGATTCCATCATTCTTCTATTTTATTATTTTAGTCTTTCTAGCATAATTGGTAATAATTAATGAGCAATGATGAAATAACTCCTAGGATGATAAAACAGAAAGTGTTCCAAGATATAAGAAAAACAAGATCACTAAAGTTCTACTGGGCCTATATGGTAAATTCAAGAAAGAAGGAGCTTTATTCTGTTTTTTGGTGTTGTTTTTTTTTTTTTTAATGTTCTCTTTGACCATTGGAAGACTTCTAAGAAAGAACAATAGTCATGTAATATCAACCTTCGTAAGTAGTTAGAACCTCTTAGAAAAGAAATGGAAAAACTAAAATTGGGTCCCATGGGCCCTGATGGTATATGGAGCATTAAACCACATTCATAGATTTACTCATTTTGTGAAGGCTTTCAAAATCTGGTTCACTGGAAAGCCATCCCACAAAAGGATTCTTCCTTCACCCAGCTGAAATCCCAAAGTTTTGAAACCCAGCCAGAGAGGGCTCTGTAATATTCCAGCACCAGAGCTTAACCTGCCTCACTCTTCATGAAAGCCGAGATGTCCCTTGCCTGATTTTTCCTCCTGAAGGTTGTCTCAGCATACAATGAGGAAGCAAAAATTATGGCCCAGAGAAAACAGACAGATGATTCTGGAGAGACTATTCAGTTTTCGGAGCAAGGTACTAACTAAACTCGGAACACAGTCGAATACCCGATGTTTACTGCTTTATATTCTTTCCAGTAAATGGATTTATTGTCAGGGATACAGGGTGCCTTTTATCCTGGGCTTTAAAAAGCATTGTTTTAATCTTCTGTGTTTCCAGTAAATCCACGAACACGGTTTGAATATTGATCTATGACGTAGAGGAAATACCCAACTCACAAGAGCGTTGCATTCCAAAACTTTGGGAGTTGGCTGTTTTGGGAACTCAGAATATATTTCCCTCCAATAAACAATGTTATAAATGATGGTTAAGTGTCCAGGCCAGCTCACAAAAGCCTACTTCATTCATAATATTGTTGAAACACTGGACTTTTATGGTGGAAATTAGTAGTCAGCAATTTTGTTATAGTACTAATCAACAAACCCAAATAGCAAAGATGTATCCTCCTTTATCCTGAACTCTGACTTAATAAAACAACTGGTTTGATGAAAGAAGATCAGAGGAAGAGGAGACTTTTTACAGAGAGAATTCTGCTTCCAAAAATTCTTGAGGCCAATAGCAGTTCTTTATTTTGCCTGTGTAGTGTCACTTCGATTTTTTTGGGGGGGTGGGGGAATCAAACATATCACTGGGAGACCACTGCCTAAAGTGGCATTAATTGATTTGCTATGAAAAAGGGAAACTGGGAAGAATTGGTGCCTCAGGCTTTAGGGTCCGGTGGAGAGATGAGGAAAGCGTCAAGACGGTTTGGTCAGGCAGTTCCCAATTTGGCCATAAGGTGGCGCCATCAGCACAGACAGGCTGCCCCGAGGGGGCGGAGCGTGCAGTGGGCGGAGCTCTCCACGTATAAGCCATGTTCTCTGCTCAGGCTCTGGACCAGACAAACACTGTCATTGCCTCATCACCCAAGAACCGTTTCCCATCTTCCAAGCCTCCAGTTGCACACACCTGAGCAAGAACACCTTCTGGTCCTCCTGGGCATCACAACCGACCTCAAGATTCCAACTCATTACTTCACATTCTTCTCATCTTTATGTTCTCCAAAATAGTACTGAGCTCCTAAACATTTCCTAATTCCAGAACAGCATCTAGACTAAGAGCAGCCTAAAATCCCATCCTTAAATACCATCAGGATGAGAGAACGAGATCTTCCATGGTAAGTACACATTGGTCACAATAGCCCCAGCCTGGACAACCATGCCCAGATGATCTCTTCCAGCTTCACCTTCCATCAAACTGGGCAACTCTGTTCCTGATACACATTCCACGGTTTGTCCCTCCATGTACTTGTTCTCGTTGGTCCTTGCCCCTGAGGCACCCTCTCCTCTCCCTACCCCTTCTTGTCAGAATCCTCCCCCCATCTTTCAAGGTCTAATCCAATACTCCCTTCCTGAAACCTGCTCATTAAACATTGAGTGAATTTAACTGGCAAAGGGGATTCAGAGAGGAAAACAGGAGCACCCACAGGAGCCTCTGATGCAGGCCTGCTTCATCCTCTGTTTGGCGTGTTCAACCTCAGGGCAGCTGGCTGATCTGTCCTCGCTCTTCCCAGGAGGCTGTTCTATAAGATCTCAAGTCCCATCTCGGATGGACTCAGGAGAGACACCAAAGCTCCCAGTGCAGTGTGTGGCACAGTGTCAGTCTCAATTCATGTTAGTTTTATAATAATCATCATAAATCATCAGCCACAGTCTGCCAAACCAGGCCTGAGTTACAGAACTAAAGAAATCAAAGGGAACCAGGCTGAAAACCCCCTACCACCCTGTCCTTGCCCACCCCCAACCCCCCACCCTCAGGCCTGGGGCCTGAAGAAGGGGCACTTCCAAATATGGGTCTGTTGCTCAGCGCGGCTAGTAGAAGTCACACCAAACCCAGGTGAAGAGGAAAAGATGATTTATTTTATGCCTGCGGAAAGCAGGGGAAGTTTACCCAAATCTACCTTCCCACGGAAGTGTTTCTCCACTCGGATTTTATACCCAGGTTCAGAGACAAGGAAAGATAATCATCCAATTAACATGCAACAAGAGTGACAGACAAAAGGCCCATCTACCTGGGAGGTTTGGGGCAATCTCCCCATGATTCTTTAATTGGTTAAACCCATTAGAGACAAAGGGAGTCAATTATTTTAGTTAACATGTAACAGGTTTGGAGAACTTCAGTAATTTGTTATTTCCTGTTCTCTAGGACACCTGGGAAGGGTGCAAACTTTACATTTACGTGTTTGCAGACCTTACATTTACAAATTGCTCCTTTGTGAGAATAAGAGCTTTCGTTATAGTTTTAAAGGTTACCTTTTAAGTTTACTTTACAATTTCCTGCTTGTTTACAGTTTAAGATTATATTTTAAAAGTCACTGTTACAGGCCTAGAATAAGATCCCCTTGCAAACTGCCTACTCATTCTACAAAAGAATTTTCACAGCCCTAGAAGACTGACTGGAATGGATTCTTCCCGCCCCTGTGCGTTGGCCCTGGCCAAGTGGTCTGGACATAAAACTTTTAAGAACCAGTATCTGTGCTTGCAACACCTCAAATTCCAGCTACAAAGTGTTCTTTTAGTTCTAAAGGGGCAGTTGGCTCAAGTGGAGCCAGGAATGTCCTCTGTGAAATTCTGGAGCAAATAAGCTTCAAGATGAATTTTTTAATTACATTCCATTAAAAAACAGCAGCAGCAGCCCATAGGTCCACTGAGAACAGCCCCAGGGCCTCACGGTGGCAAAAGGCAGTGCTTAGCTAAAGGCAGTGGGGAGGCAGAGCCCAGGGGACCCAGTAGTCAGTCCCTCTATCTGCCTGGTGACCTCTAGTTGAGTATCTGCATCTGGCAAAGGTGGGCTTGCTCCACCCCCACCCCACCCCCACCCCGCATCTCTCCAATTTCTGTTGTTCAGAGAACCAGGTGGCCAAATGCCTTTTTAATTTCAGAACTGCTCGGGTTCTCACCTACAAAAGACGCTGCGTGAAAAGAAAGCCTACACCGCCATACCTCCAAGCAAGCGAGGGACCAGATGCCTTCTGGCCCCAGGAAGTTTAGCGGCTTTAAAAGTTAGTGAAAGGCCAGGCTGCTGCTGGGTTTGGGGGGTTTTTTTTTTTTTCTTTATTTCTTCCTTTTTTTTTTTTCCTTAAGGATCTACAGGAGGTTGTTTTTCATAAACTAATAAAGGAAGCTAAGTTAACTCTGCAAACAAAAGCGGGGCGGGAAATGCGAACCATCCATTTTAATGTATTTGTACCCCCACCTCCTTCCACAAAAGATCTGAGGCTGCCGGAAGTAATTGCAGCTGGAATCCGAGGCAAGAGTAGTCAGTTTCTCCCCGCCACTGCAGACTCGGACCTTTAAAGTGACCATTTATTGGGGCTCTGATAATCGGGCGGGGAGGTGGGCGCTAGAGCCTGGGAAAAGCTCACTCCAAAGGCGCCTTCCCCACGCCGCCCTCTCCCTCCTGCCTCCTCAAGGCCGCTCCAAGCGCCGGACACCTGCAGCCACCCTGGCCCCCCGCCTCCACCTTCTCCACACCCCAGTGCAGCCGAGACCCTGTGAGAAAGCCGATCCGTGGCCCGAGGATGACCTGCCCCGCGCGTCTCCGCGCCCCCTCCCCCAGCCGTGTCACATGGCAGCGCCAACTAGGCGGACAGTGCGCCCCGCCGTGGAGACTTAAGTGCGCATCGCCGCCGGCAGTGGGTGATGAAACCTCCCTGGCATATTACCGCAGAGGGCGGGGAGCAAGGCGGGGGTGGGGGGTAGGAGCTGGTACCCCGACTCACCTGTTCTCCAGGAGGAGGGTAGGGATGGTGGGGGAGGGGCGAGGGTGCGCCAACTCGGGTTGCGTGCCCAGGGGCGCTGGGTAGCTGCGCTCGCACCCCGCCCTCCCCCAGCCCTGCGAGACCCCGAGCTGCGCCGTCGGGCTGAGGATGCCCGGAGCAGTTCCTGTCCCCGGCCTCTGCGCCGTGGAGACGTGAGCGTGCACACGTACACACACAGCAGGGGAAGAGGCGCTCCAAGCGGCGCCCAATTTTCTCCAAGCTTCCACGGCCCGGGAAGAAAGCAGCCGGGAGCAATCCAGCCCTAGCCGTGTTTGGGGAGGGGGCTCGAACCAGGAGACAGAAAGAAATGGAGAGAATTTCTGGGGCTCGGGGTTGGTTGATTGGATTGTATACCCATTTCCACTCTTTGGAGAATAAGGGGGACCCGGAACAGGGCGGCGAGTAGCGCTTTGGGAAAATGGAAGAGTGTGTTTGGAGACGCGTAAAGTTGCCTTTCAAGCTCCAGCCCCCGGGGCACGCGATGCTCCGCAGCGGGCTGACTCAGGGCTGCCTGGGCCTCCCTCCTATCCGCCTGAAAATGATGCAAGTCCGGACTGTCACCTGGATCTCTGCAACCCAGTCGGAATATGTCTGGATTGGGGGGAGGGGGCGAGAAACTGCCACCCTAAGTTGCAGAGCACCACCGAGACACCGACCACCAAAGTGGTGCAAAAACAAAGGGGAAAGATGGGGCAGTTAGAACTTCAACAGATTTTTTGGGGGGAATGCAAAGCGTCACACCACCAGGAATTCCCATTTGTGCTCAGTTTGCCCGGAGCATCACTGTGCCCTGGAATCTCCTTGAATCTGTCAAGGCCTGGGGTCTAGGAATCCCGGTGAATTCCAAAGGGCGGAAAGAGGAAACTTTCCCAGCGCGGTGCGGGAGTGTGGCGGGCCAGGGGTCTAGGAGGACGCTATCCCAGAGCAGACCGTCCCCTCCCGTCGTTCTTTGGCTGCAACTACAACTCAAATTCGCTTTTTTTTTTTTAAGTCCATCCGGCCATTGCCCTGGAGCCCCCGCACACGCGCGCGCATCTCCAGCCGCGCTCACAAACATGCACGCAAACGCGTGGCCGCCGCCAGGTCGGCAACTTTGCCGGGAGCTCCCCGAGGCGCTGGGCTTCCTCCTGTAGTAGTTGCACGCTGGCCCCGCCTCCCGGCGGTGTGTCAAACGGGCCGGGGTCTCGGATTGGTCCAGCCGCCGGGACAACACCTGCTCGACTCCTTCATTCAAGTGACACCAGAGCTTCCAGGGATATTTGAGGCACCATCCCTGCCATTGCCGGGCACTCGCGGCGCTGCTAACGGCCTGGTCACATGCTCTCCGGAGAGATACGGGAGAGCGCTGGGTAACCTCTATCCGAGCGGCGGCCGCGAGGAGGAGGGAAAAGGCTAGCAAAGAGAAAGAGTGGGAGGAGGAGGGGAAGCGGCGAAAGAGGAGGAATAGGAGCAGGGGCGCACAAAGAATCCAGGTCTCCCGGCGGGAGGTGTATACCAAGGACCATGTGTGCCGAGCTGCTGAGCCAGTTCGTGACTCTGGCTTTGGTGTTGTCCACCTTCGATCCTGCGAAGGGGACCGACGCCACCAACCCGCCCGAGGGTCTCCAAGACAGGAGCTCCCCGCCCAAAGGCCGCCTGTCCCTGCAGAACGCAGGTAAGCGCGTGCGCCCCCGCAGCCGGGAGCTGCTGGGAGAGGAGAGGACACCATGCGCCCACGCAGCGCGCCTGGGACGCTTCGCCCGGAGTCGGGCGCCCACCCAGGGCCGCGCAAACTCTTGGGGCGGCGCTGGACGCTCAAAGGGAAGCGCAAGGAGAGGCGAGGTCCGCGCCGGGAATCCGCACGCGCTGGGCAGGGTGATGAAATGGCTGAGGCAGGACTTGTTGCTGTCCTTCCCGGGGTCGAGGGAAAATGAGGCAGCGCTTGACGCTGCCAGCGCCTGCTCCCGAATCCTGGAGCCGGTGCAAAAGCGCGCTGCTCCATCCTGGCCGGCCCGCAGGAGGGAAGGTGGGTCCCGGAACCGGGCTGCGCCTGAGCCCAGAGGACTTCTTTTCTCAGCCGGCCGGCCTCGGCAGGACCGCTTCTCCCCCTCCTCAGAAGATAGATGCCAGACATCCGAGAACTTTTGTCAGCGTGACAAATTTGCACAGCGAACTTTGCCCCGGGGGTATTGCTTTCGGAAAGGGGGAGGGGGGTAGGCACAAAGTCGACCTCCGCCGCGCTGTCGCCGCCCCCCGCTTCTGGGCAGCTCAGCAAGCCAAGAAATGGTGACACTGCCCGAACCGTGCGCCGCTGCTGTTTGACCGGCTTTCCGCTCAGCAGCAGGCTGCCGAGCACGCGCACAGCCAAGCGTGCAGGGCACGGGGCTGGACCTCTTCCCAGCTCCAGGGAGAGAAAAAAAAATCTGCCTGCGGCTCATTCGCTCTGCGCCCCCCACCCCTCCCCTTTTATTCTGGGGTAGGGGGGCATGCGAAGCGCGGCGGCGGCGTGCGTGCGCTCCCTGCACGAGCAGGAACGCACGAGTGCCCATTAGGGACGCCTCAAGTGAGTGAAACGCCCGCCCTGCACGATCCTGCCCGGCTGCCGGGACCGCGCGTGGGGTCCTCGCGGAGCCTCCCACCTCCCCATGCCGGTGCCAGCACCCCAGGCCCGCGCCTCCCCACGGCCCTAATTCGCTGCCTCTCCCTTCCCCCTCTCCAGCGCTTTCCCAGGGAACTGAGCGTGATTCTCGGTAGTTAGTGACCCTCAACAAATACACGCCCCTCATTCTTTCGCTGGATTTAATCTGAATACGTATTATCTACTCCGACCCCGCCCTTCTTCCAAAATATACTTTTCTGATGTAATTTTGTGGTTGGTTTAAATCAGGGAATTGGGTGGGGGAGAGCCTTTGCACATGACAGTCTGACAGTTAACACCCTCGGTCTGTCCTTTCGGAGAGAGGAATTAGGGCCACACTTTCATAGGGCCGTGGGGCTTCTGGGGGTTTAAGTGACATCTCACACCGGATCTCTAATTTAAAAGGGCCTCTTAACTGCGGATGGTTGCGTTTCTGAGGAGTGTCCCCCATCTGACTCGCTTCCCGAGCCTGCTCGCAAACCGCAGTTTCGCTAGCGTGGTATTTTTAATACGAATGGTTTGGAGGCGCTGCCTCAATAGGAATTTTGTTTGGATTTTTAGGTGTTGAATCATAAAGCTAAATTGAAACTGCTTTTTGGACGCTCTCATTTGGGGTCAAGAAAGGAAATGGCTGTGATTTAATGGCAGCAGCTTCTACAGATCCAAAAAGATATCTGTAGAGATCAATGATGCAGTACAAAAGGGAGAGGGAACTGATAGTTGAAAATCTTATATTTGCCTTGTAAGTTTAAAAACTGAAATATATTCTGCTCTCACACTAAATATTCCCACAAATACTTTAAGGAAATGGGTAGGATGAAAAATGGAATGCTCAGACCTAACTTCTGGCCTTGATTTTTGTAATGCAGATTTGGCTGAGTTTTACAAATATTGATATTTTTCCTAAGTTATTGATATTTAATCATAAGGTTAAAGGATGAAATTTTGCTTCATCAGCATTTTTAATTCTGAAAGTCATTACTAACTTTGATTTCTATTTTTTTTTTTTATGTAATTCTCATTTTAGCGGAAATCCAGCACTGTTTGGTCAACGCTGGTGACGTGGGATGTGGCGTGTTTGAGTGTTTCGAGAAAAACTCTTGTGAAATTCAGGGCTTACATGGGATTTGCATGTCTTTCCTACACAACGCTGGAAAATTTGATGCCCAGGTAAAAACCACAGATAGCATGAAGACCATTTTGAGTTAGCATATAGCCTGATTGAAATGTACATTGCAAAAACTTGTTGACAGATTTCCTTAGCTGTACTTCGTGGTGTGTTTCTGTACTTGCAAGGAACATTCTAGGTGCACAGCATGTCCCCAGTGCACTTGTGTTCTGCTCTCTGGAGCTGCCATGTCGGCAAAATCCTTCTATACTCTTAAGCTGTGTCTACACAGGCAGAGTGGAATGGAGAGCAAGTTGAACAATTAACTGGGGGAATTTAAGCGGAGCAGACAAATTCATAATAACCCAGTCCCCAGGGCTCCCCTTGTCAGGAAAAATAGATGGGGGTGGGGTGAGGAGGACTCCAATTATACATTCCAGAAGCTATTTTCACCTTATAGGAAAGAGTAGTAAATGCCACACCAAATTTCTAGAAATTCATCGTCTCCTGCTGCTCGTGTGGACAGGCAACCTGGTAAGGCAGGCCATCCTAAGTAGCAAACCCTCCTCTCCCAACCTGGAAATTGACAATCCTGAATGAGTCCCTTTTGCTCTTTTGCACTTTTCTCTTGCTCTAGATAATAAATATAGCCGGGGCCTGACCCACTTCAGTTGTCCCAGCATCCCAAGAGTAAAGCCGAGTTGCTGCTTGGGGCATGACAGGGACTAAACAAGCAACATTATGGCTCCAGTGCTGACAATCCAAATACATCCTTAGATGGCATGGGGCATTAGACACACCTTCATTTTCTCCTCCAGCCCTTACATGCACTGTTGAAGCACCCAGTTATTATATCCTGTAAATTCCACCTCCCATTTCATTGAAGAGTGACGACAACAAGTGGATGAGGCCAAGAGTTTAGGTGTGATTTATGAAAGTCCCCAGCCACCACCTACTGACATCCCATAGAGAGCATGACAAAGCAAAGCCTGGGAACCAGAAGGGGATGTCACAGGGCTGGCAGCCTAAACTGCAGAGGTGGTAGGGTGGCGGGGTGGGGGGGGAGCAGACAGAAACCGGGGAAGGAAAGCAGTAGAACATTTGAACTCCTTGACGCTACTGAAGGCTCTGTTACCCTAATAAAGCATCCCTTCTGTATTAACTGGAATTAGGAAATGTAATAGGAAATCCGAAGGAAAGATGTGTATTTTAGGGCAATCCCACAGGATATCAAGGAAGAACACTAAGACCAGCAGAAACATGTTCTCAAGTTAGACACATCCCTTTCAAGTTGATTCTCAGCACATAACCACTTAATACAGGGGTGCACGCTGCCCTCCATCCTATTTGGCTCCCCTTGCAAAATCAGAGGAAAGGGGGCGATGGGGAGGTGAGTGGGCCCCATGGCTTTTTGGTGATCAGACGCTCTCTGTGGACCTTTCAATTACTTCTACACAGAGGACCAAAATAAATGTGTTTGATGGCCTCCCACTCCCATCCTAAACCCATTTGCTTTCTCAACTCAGTGATTTCTGGGCCTGTCTGGAACTGAAGGGCAAGCTCTCCTAAACCACCTTGTTTCTGTAGTAAGGGAGGAGCCAGGCTCCCCGAGCGGGTCTCCTCAATGCCCTTCTGCCATGGGAGGCAGACAGGGAGCTGTTGGCCCTGAGCTCAGCTCTGCATCCCCAACAGCTGTCTCCTTTTTAGGATAAGAGCAATCTAGCAGGGTTGCCAGAAAAGACAACTGTAGGCCAGATGTAGCCCCTCGGAGGCAGGGGGCCTGGGGGGAGGGGCTATGAGTCGGGCAGTCCAGACACCAGATGCAGCCAGGAAGGTGCCAGGTGAGCCTTTTAGAGGCAATAATCCTAGCAATTTAAAGGAGTAGAATCAGTTTCAAAAAGGAAAAGAATGTTCCTCCTCTAAAGGCTAAGAAGACTCAAGATGTGGATTTAGGGCTATGGGGGACACTGAGGCAGAGAGGGGAGGCACAGAGAGCACGCTTTGGTGTGGCTGGTGGAATAGAAGGGGAAAGGAAAGGTATGGGATTTGGGCAACCAGGCATGTTCTACTTGGGAAAAACTATTTCTGGGAACCAAGAAGGCACTAGAATAGGAGTCAAGTTTGGCCAAGTTCCCCTGGTGTTCCAGAAAAGTGGCCACCCAACAGCCTAACCTGGGCAGGGACGTGCCAGGAGGAAAGAATCTTAACAGAGCAGCTGTGGAGGAAGGAGGCAGATTTGTTCATCTCCAGAAGTAACATCCTCTTTTGACCAAATGCCAGAAGGCCGTGTCACTCTGGACATACCTCCTGATGTGGCACTGGCCTGTCCCCTGGAAGAACGTCAGTCTGAGGCGGGGCCTCAAAAAGGGTAATGGTCCAAGTATGTAACCAGACTTTGGGTTGTCTGGCCCTTTCTCACTGCTCTGTCCTCTCTGCTCTCAGGGCAAGTCATTCATCAAGGACACCCTGAAGTGCAAGGCTAATGGGCTGCGGCACCGATTCGGCTGCAGTAGCCGGAAGTGCTCAGCCATCAAGGACATGATGTTGCAGCTAGAGCGGGAATGCTACCTCAGACACAACCTGTGCTCCATTGCCCAGCAGAACATGCAAGCAATGGTGGACATGATTCATTTCAGGGACTTACTGCAGCAGGAGTGAGTACTGCCCCCACGGGGACCAGGGAAGAGGGAGGATGCTGGGGGGGCTGGAGGAGAATTCTGTAGGAGAGGTTTACCGCAAAAAGCTGCCTTGACACCCCCCCCCAGAGGTCCCCTTTCCCACTGGCTTTCAGGAAAAGTGAAAGTGATCTCCACCATCAGTTTGAGACTCGTAAGCAGTATTAGCAGGGAATTTCATACTGAGCATGAAATACGTAGAAATTAGAAATCCCCTCCTCTTCCCTGCAGTCAAGAATATGATGGTTCTCTGAGAATTCCAAGCAGCGGTACAGATGTCCTTAGAGACAGCAGCTAGCTAGTAACATTTACTGAGTATCTGCTAAGTGCCTGGCACTGTGTTAAGGGCTCTATGTGAGATTTTCATGTTTTGTTGACAAGAGCCCTTGTGAGAAAGGTAGCGTCATCAGCTCCCATTTTATAGACTCAGGAGGTAAAGGTTATGCAGACAGGGGATGGCAAACGTCAGGATTCGAACCCAGGCAATTGCGCTCCAGAATCTACACTCTTAAATGCCAAAAGCTGGAAGCAATAGCTTTTCTTCTACCACCACAAGTTATCCTTTCCTTACAAGGTCCAGTTCACTTTCTGTAACACATTGAAATTGCAAAACACATGTTGAAAACCTTAACACATCAGTTAAACACCTTAATGCCAAAGTGAGGAGCCATGACCTTACTTACTCAAAGACTAGCAATTCAGCGATAAACCCAGGACATCTCATTCCTTACAAAAGCATACCATCTATAGAATCGTAAACTTTGCAGAGCAGTAAAACGTGTCGGTACATCTTTGTTCCTAATGTGAAGAATGGTCCATAGCCCCTGAAGATTGCAAGGATATCTTCCTCAGAGACTCAGGGCAAGAAAGAAAGTTGCCTACTAAGCAGTCTTGTACAAAGCTTAGCCAGCTTGAGGCCACCTTTCAACTGGGATTCACTGGTCCAGATCAGTACAATTTTATGAACTCTTGCTCCTCATTTGTTCCACAACCTTCTCCCAGCTCTGTCAGTAAATAGGCCAACCTGCCGCTGCCACCACTTGGACCATGGAAGACAACAACCAATCTCATGTCACTTTCCACTCGTTTACAGGCTCTAGGTATCTTGCAACATCCCTGGTACAGTGTTAGAATTAAAAGGTTGACTGTGCAATTCTGCAGACAGCTCTTGCCAAAAGCACAGTTGGGTTGTCTTTTCTTTTGGGGACACAAAAACCTTATAAAATATTATTTATTCTTCCAAATGCCTGTAAAAGAATACTAGCAACCACAGTATCATAATCAACAGCAATAATAATAGCTACTATTATTTTTTTTTGAGTGTGCCGGTCCCTCAGGCAGAAGCTTTACATAGATTATCTCATTTATTCTTCCTGGTGATGCTATGAAATAGAAACAACTATTCCCATTTAACAGACAAGGAAACTGAATCTCTGAGATTTCATTCCTACTTTTCAACTTGGGAATTTGTGATACATACAACTGAAGCCATTTGTTGGAATATACTTCAAAGCTCAGTGACCTTGACCTGTCCTCTCCCTCTGGACAAGCTAAAGGCTCGCTGGTCCCCAAATGTGGCATTTTTTTTTCTTGGCTCAAACACATGCCCATTACACAAGGATAGCACGGGGAAATGCCCTTCCTTCGAGGTGCCCCTAGAAACAGGTTTATTCTACCAAATCTGTCAGTAAGACAAGAGGCAAATGCCCCATGGTTAAAAATTCCAGAAAGTACAGTCGCCCTCAAGCTGTTATCACCCACTAGGAATAGTTTGTTGGCCCCAAGAATGGATGCTGGGGTGCTAGTTTCTAAGTCCATAATACATTCCTGCAGCATGAGAAGACTGTCTTTTTGAAGAAAAGTCTTTGGAAACATGGAAGGTTTTTCAGTCCCCTTATCTCATGAGAAGGGGGAAAGCATTGTGGCTTTCTAGTGCCTTCTCTATGGATATGCCCTGGGGTGCATCCGTCCCTTACTTACAAAGGGCCCCTCACATCATTTAAAGTGAGAACATAGCCCCCACTCCCACCCCAGCCTGCTCTGGAAATGGAGGTAGCCCTCTGATAAGAAGCCTGGGTCTCGCTTTAAGAACAGTCTTTGCAGCCACGGGCAAGTCCCTTTGCCTTCTGCAAAGCCAGCACTTCTAAGCAGAGGGTCTCACCTAACTCCAGCCCCACCCCACCCCAAAAAAATACTCTATTACCATCCCTTCCAAAGCCATGACTACACAGTGCATCAACTTGACCTTCAAACTGAATTGCTCTTGTTTTTATTGTTTTTTTTTAACCATCTTAACTTTTGGCACTAAGAATCCTGTCAGTTTCCAACTATCAAGAAGGCCCTTTAAACGTGTGGCATTGGTCACGAACAAGAAAATGAGAACTGAAATTCCTTTTCCCTTTGGAGAGGAGTAGATCGCATCCCCCAGATTCCACACCATCCCCTTTCCTCAACCCAATCATTGCCCATCTGAAAACACAATTCAGTTGAGGTGCCTCTTTTCAATCTTTTCAGACTCTGCATTCCCTTCTGCTCCCCACACCCATCCCACTCCACTTTCTCCAAATCATCTGCCTCCCCCTAGCTGCTCCAGCTTGGCCTCCACAAACACACACACATATATACACACACACAGTCATTTGGAGGCTTCAGCCACGTCCTCCAAGTTTTTTTTATTTGTTTTTTCTTTTTTTAAATCTGTTAGCCTTGCTGACACCCAATTGAGAGAGCTGGGCTTTGTCATTAGACACAGGCTGAGCTTGCAGCCTGAGACAGCACCATGCCAGCTCAGAACACTGCTTAAGATTAACTGGATTTAGTGCACGCACCCCTCCCGATGGTCCACTGCTCTCTCCCTGGGCAGGAAAGAGAGAAGCGTGCGTGGGCCCAGCCTTCTCGGGTGTGCCTTGGGGCTCTGAGAGTTCTCTTGGCAGGCAGAAGTCCCCAGCAAAGGAGGCCAAGAGGCAGTCCACAGATTCCCAAGACAGCCCTCTCCCCACTCTGGGGAAGGAAACTTGAAAAAGTGTATCCGTTTAGTCTTCCAAAAAAGCCAAGAGACTCAGTCCCTGCCATTTGTTCATCCAGCCTGAGAGGAGTGGGAGGTACAATCAAGTGTTCAAATCCTGTTGCTGCTTTAGCAGATACAGTCAGGGAACTTGAGCTTCCTGGACCAGTGACTAGTTTACAGAAATGGAAAGAAATGAACATGCATTGAACATTGCCCTTGTGTTATATCACACCCTCCTCAGGATAGGCCATGGTGGCCTGAGTGCTTTCACATTGCTTGTCACTGTTAGGGGCCTGCCTTAGAGAACTGGTGCAGCCTGCCCACAAGAGATGAGACTCCAGAAATATCCAGTAACCCTTAAAAGGCAGCTCGATCTCTTATCAGCCAGAACATTCCTCCTCTCTGCTCTTGGCACAGCCCCAGGCCTTCCAGGCTAGCCCAGGGAAACTTCCGAAAGCCACCTTCTCTGCCCTCCTCAGTTTTTACATCCCTGCAAAATGAGGACACCTTCCACTCAAATACAACCTGGGGACTAGTTAATAAAAATGGCAGTAAATGACTTTACAAATGCTAAAAACACAACCTACTCTCTCTCTGCATGGGAACAACTGCCAGCTTGCAAAGAAAAGATGAAATGGGCTGCCATGCAGCCACCCAAGTGGTCCAGGCTTACAGAGGAAAAAAAGTTTTGTCCCTCCTGAGAAGTGATATTCCCTGCCCAAGAGGATGGTTCAGAGAGCAATGCTTGTGTTCGGGCGGCTTAAGAATGCTGGTTGGCCACAGGAAACATTCCAAACCCTCCCTGGGGATTTTAAAATCCAGCAAGGAGGAAGGCAGGCTCGGGGAGTGGATCATCGAGCCCAATGCTGGGGACAGCCTTTACCCAGATGGGCCCATAAATAAAAAACAGCAGGCCCACTCCTACCCCCGACCCCCCGTTTCCCACACATCCCCCACCCCGGTCAGGAAAGTTTGCTTGATAGAGTCATTCGCTCTAGGATGGTTTTCTTCAAGAACAACTCAAGGCAGCCAGAAAAGCCTGAGCTGCTCACCCTCCCTCCAGAACTGACTGTTTCTTGCATGGAGAGCTGGCTCTCTTGCCAAAACACAGGCCTGTGGCCGCCAGCTCTCACCTCCGGCTTTGGGGAAGCCCCAGTTGAAAGAATGAAGATATTTAGATAGCCGCGCCCACTCCTCGGCCTCAACTACCAAGAAAGGGAAAGGCAGCATTGGAAAGGACATCCCAGAAAGGCAGACTTCCCACCCACCTCTTATCCCCCAGATGGATAAGAGGGAAGTGCATCTAGTATCTTGCAAAAATGGACTTCATCTTGAGCTATGATGTTCCCACTGGCCTGAACCAGTGGCAAATGCAGACATGGGGAAAGGGTCTTTTGGGAGCTTCACTGGCCTGGGAGAGGGGTGTATCATGCAAAGCAAGTTGTGTGTGCCAAATCCATAGGCAAGAACAATGTGGGGTTCCTGGAGGCCATTCAGAGCCCCTCCCCAAGCCTTAAATCTCCCATCGCACCTCCCTGCCTACCAAATACTCCTCAGTTTGAGATTTAAGGGCCTCCACTTTTGCCTGTGTACTATTCCACTGGTCCCCGAGACACATCTCCACCCCAGCTGGCACCTGCTGACTTGGCAGACTCTAAGCATGCCAGCTCTCTCCTGCCCTCCTTGCATTACCCACTTAGCTGCCCTACCCAAAACCCTCACCCCCAGGTCTCCACCTTCCCGCAGTTTCTTGGTTGTAGTGCCCCAGCCTTACCCTTTATCCTGTGCCCCTGTGATTTGTTTCTGGCCCTTTCTCATGCAGGGTACTTTAGCTCTACAGTTACTCTGGCAGTAGAAGCTTTGTGCTCTAATTAATTCCAAAGTCTGGCAAGAGGCCTGGTGTGTGACACCCACTCACTAAACACTAGTGGAGGTCGACATTCCGGAGCATATGGTAAGGGGTTGGTGCAATTTCAGAAAGACCTTTCACCAAACCAACCCCAGGCCAACAAGCCACCAGACCTCTCTCTTTCTGGGTTCTCTAACTCTTCTGTGGCCCCAGTTTCAGGAGCTTGTGTGATTCTCAGCACCGCCCTCTCTGCTCTCAATCTCTAGACCCTTCGTGGAGTTGGTGAACCTCCTGCTGACCTGTGGAGACGAGGTGAAGGAGGCCGTCACCCGCAACGTGCACGCTCAGTGCGAACAGAACTGGGGAAGCCTGTGCTCCATCCTGAGCTTCTGCAACTCGGGCATGCAGAGGCCCCCCACCGTGCCTTTGGAGCACCAGCCTCAGGTGGACACAGCCAAGGTCTCCGGGGCTCAGCCTGGGGAAGTGGGTCCACCCCTCTCACAGCCCAGCAGTAGGGAGACCAGCCAGGACTCCAAGGGGGAGCCAGGTAGCAAGACCCCTCAGAACACCCCGGCCCGGGGCAGAGCCTTGGCCCCTAGATCTTCTGGAAGCAGCGAGTGGGAGGATGAACAGTCAGAGTATTCTGATATCCGGAGGTGAAATGAAAAGCCCAGCCCTGAGATCTTTCCTCCACGCTGTCCATTTTCTTAGCTATGGACATTCCAAAACATTTACCATTAGAGAGGGGGATGTCACACGCAGGATTTTATGGGGGACTGTGGACTTCAGGAATGTGTATGTTAGCGGAATGAACAGGTGAGATGGAGACCCCTTGGGCAGACAACCTGGGGAATTCTGCACTTACACAGACTCCAGTGAGCGCACCACACTTCCCCGATGTCACTTTTGTCTTCTTTCAACCGCAGAGCTAGTGGGTGGCGGCCTGCGGTTTACTGGGTTGTGGGGGAAGTGAAATGGGGAGGGGGCGGGGTTGAGCGAGCCCACCTGGGCTGGACCACACACCTGGTGCTGGGTCCTACTCCGTGCTGTCTTCTGGTGCTGTCTTCTTGGAGGGAGGGTGGAAGGATTCTGCAAGAGTGAATGTAACCATATAGCTGGGAACGCAGAAGGGTGGAGGGGAGTCAACAGGGATCCTTGATGCCAAACCAAAATTCAGTTTCTTGCATGGGACCTTAAGGTTTAGAGCCGCTTGGGGTGGGGGTAAGGGGGTGGGATTCTATATGTAATTTCTGAGCCATTGTTCAGTCTGAGGGACACTGTCCGAGGGAGTGACTCCGCATGTTTGTATTTTAACCACTGCTTCAAATCTGGATTTCACTTTTTTTATTTATCCGGTTACATCTACATATCTGTAGTCTAAATAAACGGCTTCCAAACAAAGCAACTGCGGTCATTAAAACCAGCTCAAAAGGGAAAAAGAAAAAAAAGAAAGAAAGAAACAGCCTGTCCTATCAGGCTGTTATTTTTTTAAGTGCTATTTTAAAAAGAATCAAGCAGCAATGTTGCTATACATCTGACTGCCTGCAGTGGGCCCCTACCAGCTTAGGGCACACCTTACACAAGAAGAAAACACATGAGGGATGTATTTCTCAGATTTCCCTTAGAATGCTGTTAACTCCCCTTGACCCTCCATCAAGATTGATAAAGAACCATGCAATCCATTCCATGAAGCCACACTGGAAAACTGACTTTTCCATGCTGGAGGATGAAAAGGGGGAGTGGGGAATGAAGGCTACTTGTTAATTCCCATCAGGGAATGCTTACTTTTTACATAAAAGGGTGAGACTTTGGGAAACCCCTAAGGGGTAGGATTTTCTAGACCCTAACTGGAAAGAAAGTTAGCAAGGAGCAGAGGAATTAAAGTGGACCCAGGGAAGGCAGAGAGGGGAGAGAGAAGTAAAAATAAGAAGGGAGGGAGAGGATTATCATAGAAAGTGTCAGCAGTTGACTTCTTGCAGTTATTTAAAATGTCTCCTGGATAGGCCTTTTCGTTCCTAAGAGGCTATCAAGTTAAAGCTTATCCTTCCTTGCAGCCAGTACTCAAATATGTACCCAGCATTTCAAGGAGTGACAATATTTCCTGGGCCAGGTCATTTTAGAACAGGGGTTTTCTATAAAGGGTCAGATAGTAAATACAGTGTTTTGAGCTTTGCAGGCCACAGTTTCTTCCATTGCAACTACTCAACTCATTACTGTAGCATAAAAGCCATTTCAGTAATATACAAGCGAATAGGCTTGGCTGCCTTCCAATAAAACTATTTAGCACAGGCCCAGCAGGACTTCGCCCACAGGCCCATAGTTTGCAGACCCCTGTTCTAGTGTACGGTGGGCAAAAAGATATGCATCCTCTATTTTATGTCAGCTCATTAACCCTCCCTCAAAGCAACCTGAGGCCATAAACAAAGTTAAGTGAACCTACCTGAAAATGCTTTATTCTAGGGAACAGCCTCACTCCAAGCACACTATCTACCCTAAATCCAATCTCCCTGTTGCAGGGGCGCCACTATTTGATAGTCCGCGTTGGAGAGCAACTATTTGGGTGTTGGGTGGGAGGCAAGGGAGGAGGGTGTTAGCATGGCGGGAGGAGCTGGTGCCACAGAGAACGGAGGACATGAGCCTGGAGCCCTTAACCCAGCCCTGCCCTCGCTGGGGAGGGGGGGGTGAGTTAGACTCTGCCATGGGAACCGACAGAAACCAAGCCTGTCTCATGCCAGGTGGCACTTGAGCACGCTGTTTTACTTACATTACTCAAAAGCTGAAGCAATAACATTCTCCTGCGTTGCTCCATCAGCTGTTCCTTTATTTGCCAGCTCCTGGACTGGACATGTGAAAGGCATCCCTTTTCTATATTCCTCA
This sequence comes from Bradypus variegatus, assembly GCA_004027775.1. Lineage (NCBI taxonomy): Eukaryota > Metazoa > Chordata > Mammalia > Pilosa > Bradypodidae > Bradypus > Bradypus variegatus. The sequence goes on along the minus strand of PVKY010002880.1, from coordinate 2,482 downwards.
GTGCAAATGTTTTATGAGTTCACCTCCTGATGTCCCATGTATTGCTTCTATTGTAAATATTTGTCATTTGTATTTACGATGTCAGTGTTTTCTCCCTAAGGCATAATGTGGCTTCATCTGATTATATGAACCACTTTCCTGGTCTCAGTTGTATATTTTTCATGCCACTTGTTTGTTTTATCCTCAAAAGTCAGGTAAATCTAGTTTCATTCTGGTTTCTACTGTTATGGGAAACGTACAGTAGTATTTATTGCTAAGGTACTTTGGCTCCAAAAGGAAGATCCAAATTCCTGTAAACAAAGCAGTCATTAAAAATAGACTCTCTACTTGGGCTTCACACTGTACAAATTTACTCATGAGCCTTCCTTTGAGGAAGGATGTTGACCTCCAAATAAAGATATGATGTTTATTTTGAGCTTTGCTTCTTAACGAGGTGATCTGAACACCTCTCCTTTGCATCAATAAGGAGCCCTGAATTGAGAGAACTGAGTATAGCAAAATGCTGACACCCAAAACTAAATGAATCAAAAACACCAGCCCAGAATCATAGTATGACTTTGACACACACACACAAACACACACACACATACAGGGAGAAATTTAAACTCGAACCAAATAAAGGGCTTCACTAGAACAACATGGGAAAACAATGCTTCTGTGGCCATTTCCTAAGGAAGAAAAACCTCATCTGATCTTAGAATTGGCACCGCGTGAGCTTGCAAAGTCATAATATCTGTTTCTGCTAAGAATTTAGGCAACAGGATCTGTATGTTGTCCCACTGCACTATTTTTCTTCAGGTATCAATAAAAGTTTTAAATGAATGGCTTCCACATGAGCGGTGTTGTTTTCGGAGAGAGCTTTTGATATCTCCAGTGCAGAGGAGGGCAGTGGTGGGCAAGTTAACTTTTGAGCCAAGAGACCCCTGTGCCACCGTTAGGTGAAGAAGGCCACCCCAGGCTTCTCCTCCATCAGCTCCGAGTTCTTGCCTGAGTCACAAACAAAAAGGACCATGAACTCCATGCAGCTAGCCGGGAGGTCCCACTCCCCATGCCCCATTAGGGAGGTCCCAACAGCTTCCTATGGTCTCTTCTTTGAGTCTCCCCTGTAGCCTGGCTGCCCCTTCTTTCAGGCTGAGCCTGCTCATGCCACCAACTTAGCATCCCAGTGGCCAGGCACAGACAGGGAACTCACCACCTCCTCCCCAACTCCTTCCTACCAAGAAAGAGTAAGAGTCACTGGTTTACTATTACTAACAGCACCCATGGTGAATCAACTATGTGCCAAGCACTACCCTAGGCATTTTGCATGCGTCATCTCTTCCTGACTGCATCCCACAAATAGGAAATATTATCCCCATTTTCCAGGCAGAGAAACTGAGGTCTAGAGAGGTGAAGCAACTTGTCCCAAATCATGTGGCTGGTGAGTGGGTGGGTTGGGGTGTGGAGGCTCTGGGCCCAAACCCTGATCTGGGACTTCCGATAGCCCTGCTTCAGGCCTAGAATCTCCACATTCAATTTATTTTTAATCTAAACCAATCAGGATCATTCCTATTTTACACGAGGCTTAGAGAAAGAATAATTATACTCTTGTATTTATAGCAGCAGGCCCCCGAGGAGTTCTGCTCTAGAACGGAAAGGAAAATTGATGCTCTCACCTTGCCACTCTGCAAAGGCTCAAACTTTGGTTCCAATAAAGGAGAGTGGGGAAGAGTTACAAAACCTCATGGCTTTTCTTTACATATGGGTCATTTTTTGGGTTTGTTTGGTTTTTTTTTTTTTGTACCTCTCATGTGCCACAGAAGAATGCGTTTTGGGAGAACCTGGGTTTTTTGAACAAGCAACTAGAGCTGGAAAACCAGCCCAATCGCTGGTTCTATTTGAGAACCAAACTAATCATCACGATGATTACAATTTCTTGTGGACTTATTATGTGCCAGTTACTCTGCCTGCTGCTTTATAGGTGTCATGTCTCAACCCCATTTTACAGATGGAGAAACTAGGGCTCAAAGACAGCTTAATCTGCCTGGAGCCAGTTACAAGACTGGCCAGATAGTCTCACTCCAATGCAAATGGGAATCCAGGGCTCCTCCTCTGTCTTACGGACCTGCCTTTGAGTCTCAAGTGCATCTTCTCACCTCAGGTGTGAAAAAGTGGGTTAAATGCACTCCCAAATTCAGAAATGCAGCTGCCTCCCCCCAACCCTCAGGCCGGCTCCAGTCCAACAGCTCAGGAATTATATGGAGGAAGAAGACAGAACGGCCTCCAAATATGCTGATATTTAAGCAAGGTTTCCAAAGGAAGCCGGAGCTGTGAGCCCCAAAATCTGAAGACAGAAATCTGAATTTGATCTTAAGTCAACAAGAAAGAAAGCCCCCTGCTGGGGAGGGGACAAGCCTCGGCCAGAGAGCAGGTTTTATGTGAATTATTTTTTGTAAGCAAAGAAAAGAGGAGCAATGGAAGCGTCGGGCTGGGTGTCACACTC
>PVKY010002879.1:0-23661 GCA_004027775.1 Bradypus variegatus | reverse complement strand
TGTATTATCTGTGTGGAGGAAGCAGGCCTTTTGGCTTGTTTATCTGGTCTTGCCTTGTCCACCCTGGGGTCTAGGAGCCGCTGTGACTGGGATTTCTGAAACAGCCTTCAACCCTTAGTCTATGGCCCACCTGGTATCTATGGGACAAGCAGCAGGGCCCCTGGATCAGACATTCCTTCTATAAGTTAGACTCTTTTTTCTGGGGTCTGACATTCCTGCCTTTTATTTTTAATAAAAAATTGGTACGGGTTTGGGGAGAATTTTGGGTTAATGCTTTAACTTAGCTCAAAGCAATTTTTGTAGGGAAAAGGGATGTCGCACTCGTCTCTTAGATGCTTCCGGCTGGACATGGACGGAGTTGGGGAAGAGTTGCTTTGAACTAAGCTTCAGCATTATTAGATTGATGTTTGCATATCTTCTGCTGGAACCAGCTGGTAGTGAGGCTTTTGCTGTGGCAGGAACAGATTTTCAATTTCTCGTTGTAGCAGAAGTATGTTTTCAGAGTTTTGCTGGTTAATTACAGCCGCTATTGACCTATTGATAAATTTAATTAGACATTGTAAGAGGTAAGGAGCAAAAAGGAAAATTAATATAAGGATAATTACTGGCCCCATAAGGAGGAACAGAATAGCTTGCAGAGGCATAGAAAAGAATGAAAGAAAAATTTTGAGGAAGTTTTATTAAATATTGCATAGAAAAGGATGAAAATTTCAGAGAAAGTTTTACTGAATATTCCTTACTTAATTAGACTTACTTAGCAATTAAATTTTTCCTTTTTATGAGACATTTTCTTATTTTTAAGAAATGGTATCTTGTGAGCATCTTCATATAAAGGGGGAAGTGGGTGGAGGTTTTTCTTGTAACTGCTTTTTGCTGAGCAAGGGTTAATAAGTTCTTATATTAATTTGGAAGATGCTCTGGACATAAACTTAAAGATACAATACAGGCAATAATTAAGACAAACAAGTGACAAGCAGAACACAAACTATGGTAATAAGGGCCATTTTCTATTTTATGGTAAATTCATTAACCACTTAGAAAATGCATTTAGTTTATTATAATTTTAACATTTTGCATATGATTTAATATTGAAGAAATATTGTTATATTTATTTGGTATAAATGTGTAGCACTGAATGCTAATGAATGCTTAAGTTTTTCCTGAGCTGCTTTGGGAGTTAAGTTTATGATACCATACATGCTGTCCCCTCATAAGAGCAGGCCTTAGAGTTAATTATGTTTTTAGGTTTCAACCACATCACACTGGCAATTACAGCTCCAGGAGGTATCTTTTTTGTACATTTGTAGCACAGCATTGTTGGTCCTCTGGGAAGCAGGACGGTGGGCTCCAGGGTTCCATTGGGCTGTTTCACAGCACCCTCTGGCACCATGCAGCAGAGCTAGTCTGGAGGCAGTGTTTACCAAAAAGCTTAAGTAATTGAGTCCTTTCTGGCAGGCAGAGGCAAAGGTGTCCGTAGTAAAAGGTGTTTTTAGTGACAGCATTGTGTTCATTTACTTCTGGAGCATGTCCATGTGATGTCGTTGACACTTTTATAGTTTTAGTGACTACAGAAATGGGTTTTACCAATAACTCCGATGGGGGGAGAGCATGCAGGCACAGTACTAGGAGCTTGGTTTAAACATGCAAGCACTTCAATTAAAATAGAGGCTTTACATTTTTACTAGGGTTATGTTAGATAATGGGTAGAACATAATTTATATACTTGCCTTGCTTCCTTTTACAAGTGTTTCTTTGCTGTTGAAGATGAAGCTTTGACTTGTAACTAACTGCAAGCACTTTTAGAAAAGTATTAGAGTACCACAATATAACTTACAAGCAAATTTGGCTGTTTTTGTGACAGATAACACTTTAAAAATAACTGAAATTATAACTAGCAGTACTACATTGTTATTTGATGTTATGCACATTAGTAACCAAAAGGTTAGAAGTTTCTAATTTTTATAATATTGTTTAAACGTTTTTTTGCAATTTATAACATATTATATGAATTTAACCATTTTGGCAGTTTATTTATTTATTTATTTTTCATTAAAGTTAAGGAAAAGACTTAGCTCTTTTGAAAGTGAGAAGACAATATTTTTAAACAACCAAGGACACGACAGAATTAACATAGAGTGCAATAAATTACTTTCATAGAAAAGACTTTTTGCCTTTTACATTGATTATTTAGGATAACATTTTATAATATTTTACTAAAAAAAGAAAATATAGGTTTAAACTTGTTAGAATATTGCTAAATAATGAAAACATTTTAGTTAATGCACCTTGAAATAGCAATAAACAATTTTTGGCAAGCATTAATGAAATGTATAGGTGTTACATTGTTTCTCTTAAAAAATACACACAATGATTTAACTGCATGAATTTTGAAATTCATGAAATTATTTTGTTTTCTTAGTTTGGTTAAATTTTTATAGCATATTGGCTTTATGAATATGTTGGTTACTATATTACTGAACAAGGGTGCAGTTACGAATAAGCTTTATAATGTTGTATAACAAATATTGAATTAGAGTATTTGAGAGGATTTTGCTATTTGCCATTTTATGGCTGCTTTTTATGGGTACCTTTTTATGTGCTTTAAGGCAGCTTCCTTGGTAGGTTTGGGACATATTAAAAGGATATGGGTTAAAGCTTTTGCTTTGTGATTAAAAGGAGATTTTTTTTTATTATTTTCATTTAATTAATTATTTAGCAAAGTATTCTCTTATTATTATTATTTTTAATGCAGTATGTTAATACTGTTAAATATTTGAGGTTTGATGACAAGTTGAAGTGAAGTTATTAATTTCTTTTTTTTATATATTTCAGGTTTATTGCAGTGATTATTAAGTAATTGATGGATATATTTATTTGAAGCATGGATAACTTAGAAAACAAATAATATTTTTATACATTTACAAAGTTTTATTGAATATAAAATGAGTAAACATAGTTTTATTTACTGGCTAAACAAGGCTGTTAAAGGGACTTTGTGCTAGTGTTACAGGTTTGTTTGTTACACTTTAAACCTAGGGTTTCTATTAGAAAAGGCCTGAGCCTTATCAGGTCATTGTTTAGCCAATTTGGATTTCATTAAGTAATTTCCCCATTTAAGTAAGAGTATAGGGACAGACAATGATTTATAAGTAAAGAGTACTTAATACAAGAATTTAAATAAACAATTAAGGACATAATAATGTTAACATGAAGTGCAAGAAGTTATTTTGATAAAAGAGACTTTGCATCCTACACTGATTACTCAGAAAAGCACTTCTACAACCTTTTATGAAGAAATAACACCTTAATGATTTAAGGAACCTTTTTTTTTTAAGATAAAAACAGCAGGAGACCTTAACGTGAGAAACTTGCAGTACAGTGAGGAATGTTTTATTTTTATGAATTATTACACACATCCCCACAACATTGAATATTGATTACTGCTTTGGGTGGTGGTTAAAATATTTGATGCTATTTTGTTTTATAAAACCACTTTTGTTTAAGTTTTGAGGTTTTATTGTTAAGCAGTATTATTACTAGTTTTTACCATTTTTTTAACTTTGACCACAGAAATAATTGTTTTTACAAACTTTTTACAGCTTTTTGTACCTATCTTTTAACTTTGACTACAGAAATAATTTTTTTTTTTGCTTTACAACCTTCTGTAACTTTCTGTATTTATTTAAGCTTTATTCCACATTTCTATTCTTCCAGGCTTTATTTTACATTTTTAAACAGTTATTTAGGACAAAGCTATTTGCTTTTTTCCCTTAATTAGAAAAGCATTCTTTATACCTTCTATATAACATGCTATTACCATTAAAATTAAACTTGTTAAAATGATGCTAAATATCTAAAATAAAACATTCTTTATAGAGAGAGGGAGTTAAAGTTCTCATTATTAGATTTCTTAGTAGAGGTATTATTTTATGACACTGGTTTGATAATTTGCACTTTTGCTGATTTTTAAATTGTATTAGTTACTTTTGATGTTCTTAGCAATTTTAGGTTTTTGTAAGGACCCTTGGATTAACTTAATTAGCCTTATTACACAATAGACTGAAACAAAGCAAAGTGAACACAATAAACAAAAAATTACACACTTCCCCAGCACAGGGAAAGTCTTAATTGTAAAGCTACCTTAACTCACATGATGTTTGGTGTCTGCGGCGGATGTTTCCACCTGAACTTTTAAGTCCTGGTACTGTCGCAAGAATTTCTGTGTAGCTGATAAGCATAGAGCTAAGGGTTTAGCTCATGAGACATGGATTAGAGCATTTGAAAACATGGCTTTAAATAGTTAGGCTTGCCTGATTTTGCATTAAATGGAGAAATACGTTTTCTTTTTGTTAGGGGAGAGGGAAATTTTTAAGTAAGTGACTTGTGGCTTAGAAAATTGTTTTTTATCTTTGAATTTATTTATTTTTTGGTTACACTAGGCCCGCGTTTGGGGCCTGTGCTGCACTTTCCTGCCTGGGAGAGGCGGGCTGGAGTGGAGATGGGGGAGGGGCCCGCGGGCGGGGTGAGGTGAGGAGTCCGCAGCGACGGGACTAGAATGGGGGAAGGGGTTGACAGCAAGGGGAAGGGAGTAGCAGGGGTGGAGAGGAGTTACGAGGAGAGTGGTTTGCAGGGTTAAAGAAGCAAGCTGCTTAAACGCTTTTTAGGGCTAACTTTTGTAGAGAGGAAAGCTGAAGACTTAGAGGGATTTTTGTGAAGGAGAAGGATTTGGTGGGACAGGACAGTGTGGCACAAGAATAGCCAGGACCAAACGGTTTAGAAAGCTTAAGATTAAAAGCCACAGACCACTTGTTGTTGTGCCGAATAAAATTATTAAGTTCAGTGAGAATTTGCCAATTGAAAGTGCCATTTTGTGGCTAATGTTTTTGTTTTCTAAAGGATACTGCAGCCAAATTGTATTGGTTCTAACTTCCCTTTTTATTGAAGTTTAAAAATCTGAGGGGGCAGATTTAGGAAGAAATTTAGTTTGAGCTATTGAAAAGTGCCTGTATATCACCCATGATTATTTAAGAAATTTGACAGGCTTGTGATTTGTTAGGGAACTTTTGCTTGTCAGAGGCTTACGGAGATCACCCATGGGGAGACCCATGGTGCCCTTGCTCCTGTGAGACTCCCACACGGCTCCCCTGCTCCTTTAGAGGCTTACAGAGGCCACCCAAAAACGATGCTCAAGTGAGACTAACAGCCCAGATCCATACAACCCAGTCGCAACAACAAAGCAGGCATCCCCAGTTTGCCGTTGGGGGTCAGGAAATGCGTGCAGTCTTTCGTCCAAGGCGTCCCCTGGGTTACTTTGACTGCTCCAATGGGGAAAGACACTCACAGAGTGTCGGAGAGTTTTGACAGCGCTCAGGTTTCCTAGGCTTACAAAGCCGGGTGCCACGTTAAAGTGGGCTTAGGCGCCACCCTTAGGTGAGCCGGGATGTCCACGGGACATCGAACAAAACTCCCGAGGGGGGATCTGGACAGAAAGACGTCACTTACCTACCTAGGGCCGAATTAGTTGTAGATGTTTGAGAGCCATGAGGGTGAGCTGGCATCGCATCAAGGTGGTCTGAGTTGATGGACTCAAGCTGCTGAATGCATGGAAACCCGAACGGCTGTAAGTTCGGGGAATGGAGTTGAGTGGGAGGCTGCCCCATTACCTGGAGGGACCAGGAAACTTAAACCTCAATTAAACCTCCGTCCCGGGTTTCGGCACCAAAATGTTAGGTCCAGAGCTGTTCAAGAATCCACACAATGCAGCGAGTCATGGTTTAGAGAGTTTAAGGTTTATTAGAGGAAGAAAGCAGAAGAAAGCAGGTGGGAGCCATTAGAAAAGAAAGAAAGGAAAAAATGGCTCCTGGGATTACTTTTGTGCTGTAGAATCCTGGAGACTGGACTTCCCTTCTGCAGAGGAACATTTGGGTGATGCACTACGTCAAGGTGTTTTGGTTTCCTACACTGGGAATATATTTGCTTACAGTTTTGAGGCCGGGAAGATGTCCAAATCAAGGCATCATCAAGGGGATGCTTTCTCCCCGAAGACTGGTGTGTTCTGGGGCTGGCTGCTGGCGATCCTTGGTCCTTAGCTTGTCACGTGGCCAGTCACATGGCGGCGTCTCCTGGTCTCTCCCTTCTCTTCTGGGTTCCATTTCAGCTTCTTGCTTCCTGTGGCTTTCTCTCTCTGTGTCTGAATTTACTCCGCTTATAAGGGACTCCAAAAATAGGTTTCAGACCCAACTTGGATTGGAATGGGCCACACCTTAACTGACATAACCTCACCAGAAGCTCCTCATGCTGGTGGGTCCACAGCCACAGGAGTGAATTAGGTTTAAGAAAACGTTTTTCGGGGTACACACAGCTTCAACCCACCACACAAGGCCAGGCTGAGATGTCAAGTTGCATTCCTCCTTCCCTCATTTTCTCTCTGTTGCAACTTTAGAAGCCTTTCTCCCCAGGTTTCCCTCGGCAGATAGGCCTAGAGGAGACGGTTTAGGGCCCTTGGAGGGGCTGTGTGCCTCGCCTCCTCCGTGAGGTGGGCAGCCCAGCTCAGGCAGGCCACACCCGGCCTTGGTGGCTTGTTCAGGTTTACACAACAAGAAAGAATGGAGTGAATCCCGTTTGTCCCCGAGCTCTGCTTCCTTCAAGCTTTGCCATACTCTGTCTTCTGCCACGGTCTGACCACAGCTTTGAGTTGCCTCTGAAGAACCGAACCTGCCATTCCCTTTGCAAAGTTCCTGGACTCAGAGCCAGTGTTGATGGGTGGAGTGGGTTACTGGTGTCTAGACAGCTTCTCGGGCTCCAGGGTGTCCCGTCAGCCACTCCTGAAGGCAGCACACCTCCCCCCAGGACCCCTCCAGCTGGTGACGGGCCGCTGTGGGTAACATGCCCACCGTGCCCACCAGGCAGGCTCGGAGAAGGCCCAGTGGCTTCAGGCCATGTGAGACTTCTAAGTTTGACGGGAGCTCTCATTTTGGAGTAGGTTTCTATAGCAGGGAAAAACCTAGGACAAGAAAATATTTCCGCTGTGTTTGAGGAAAAGATACACCCTGGTTCTTTATCCTTTGGCTTTGTAAGGGCAAATTAGAAAGCTTATTTCTCCTCTGCCTTCTTGCCTTTGAGCTCATTCGAACTTCCTTATGGAAATATGGAAACTTCAAGTCTGCCCTCTTCTTTTCTCACTAAAACATACATTCAGCAAATCTGCATTTTCATTTGGACACCAAATTGTCTACTTCTCATGCTCTAAGCGGTTAGGGAAAGGGGCAGGGGTGGAGTGTGTGGAATTAGCATTCAAGAAGTATCCAAGGTGAAAACTGATTGCTTTTTTTAAAATGCTGACATATTTATGTTACAAATGGCAACTGATGACTAATATGAAAAGATGAGAGTCTTGGTTCATGAAGACTTAGTAATTACGAAGCCATTCGAATCCATTTCTTTTACTAAAAACAAACAACACTGGTTTAGGTGAGAAAACATATAAAGCCACCCCCCCCCCCCAGCATGGCCCACAGTGAGGGGATCCCACCATTTGCCCTTTAAAGCAGGGAGGCCTTTCCTAGGAATTGTCTTCCCAGGGCATTCGTGGAAAAGCTCGCCGCTGACCGCGTGCTCTTGTGCCCACAGGTGTCGGAGATGGCCGAGGATGGGAGCGGGGAGATCATGTTCATCTGTAAGTGGCCTGGGGCTTGTTGGGGCAGCCTGCCGTCACCAAGGCTCAGCACAGACTGGCAGGCTCAGAACGCAGGCTGCCTGGGGCTGGCTGGGCTGGCTTTCCTCTCAAAGACACGTGCACATTTTATTTTTATAATACAGGAAAGCTGCCGGTTTTTAAATTGAAATGACTGTCACTTGCTTTAAAAAACATGATTTATTACATGAAGAATGGGCTGCAGGGGTGTGGTTCCAATAGGCTGCTCTCTCAGAACTCCCCGCAAAGGGCGCCTTGCAGGGGAGCATTGGATCCAGAAAAAAGCAGTCCAAGGGTGTAAAACGAGGGAAGTGTGTCCAGTTTATAATCAATAACCCATGAGGTTCCATGTAGTCTCTTTGCTTGGAGAAGCTTCTGGGCTTCCTTCCCAGAGATGTGGCCCTGGGTGACCCAGCCGGGGACCCAGCTGGAGCTGGGTCTTTCCCTTTGTGTGTGTGTGTGTGTGCATTCTTTTTGTCCTCATTTCCTATCCATGGAAGCACCTGTGGGCCCTTTGTGACACACGTGGCACCTGCTGGCCGGGCCCTTGCTTGCTTGTCCTCCTGGAGTCGATGTCCATCAGCCTCTCGGCTGTCGTCCCCTCTGTCGGGTGTGCGTGCATGTCCCCTAGCAGTCGGTGGCAGCGTGGTGTCCTTTGGCCACCTCCCTCCCTGGGTGCTGTCCCCTGAAGCTGTGCTGTCCCCTTGCAGGGTGTGAGGACTGCAGCCAGTACCATGACTCTGAGTGCCCAGAGCTCGGCCCCGTGGTCATGGTCAAGGACTCCTTCGTGCTCAGCAGGGCAAGGTGAGTGGCGGCCATGGCTGCTCTCCCAGGCGTGGCTGCAAAACGGGTCTCCAGGGTCGAGAGCAGTGGGAGCCCAGCGGCCTCTGTGTCTGCAGAAAAACAACCAGCTGAAGACTGAGAATGGAGCAAGTGGGACTGGAAATTTCTGTTTTCAGCTTCCAGAAGGTGTTAATAATTTCCATTCCTCTGTTAATGTGTAACTTTGCTGCCAGGATGAGCCACAGCAGATTCTGAAGGCGTCAGAGTGAGTTTCTTTGATTTGGTTCACGGTTCTCAGCGTGGCGAGCTGACGGCCATGTTGGTTTACGCCTTGAGTGGCGATGGCCGAGCTTGTAGGTGTGTTCGTCCGACTCTCCACATTCTGAACCTCAGCCGGCCCTCGGAGGGATGCGTGCTCTGGGGCAAGGTAGCAGGTGTGGGCACTGAGCGCAGGTGACAATGCAAAGCCACTGCCTCCCCGCGGCTACCACCCCAGATCTGTGGACGCCAGCTCAGGCTGGTCCCCGATGCAGAACTGGTCCAAGTTCACAGCCCAGATCTGCCGCTTAGTACCTGCTTGGACAAGGCCTTCCCCTCCCCGACCCTCAGTCGCCTCGTCTGTAAAGTGGAGAAAATAGCAGTGCTGTTGAGATCGATGTTGGTGATGGCCCTGCCTAAGGAAAGCTCCAGAAAGATTATGTGCTCATTGATGCTATTTCTAGAAGCCTCGCAGCTGGTTTCCTTGGCCTGTTTGTTTATTACTTTTTCCTGTTGTGATTTAGCCTACTCAGAACCATGAGATTAATATTTTTGCCTAGAATAGAGACTCCTGTCAACCCTCCCCTTCCCAGAAACCTTCATTGGCTCCCCGTTGCCCACCAAACACTATTGGAGCCCTTGGCCTAAGAGTCAGAGCCACCTGTGACTTGGCCCCACTCCTTAGCCGGACCTGCTTATCCCTGCTTGTCAGAGAAACAATCAACAGGGCACACGTATGTGAACAAATACAGAGTAATCCACAGATACGTGAGCGAGGTGTTTTAAGGAGTTGGCTCTCAGGATCGTGGGGCACTGGCAGGTCTGTGGTTTGTAGGGCCTGCCGGAGACTCCAGCCAGACCCGACGATGCTGTTTGGGTCCCCTGTCCGTTGGGGAGGCCGGCAGGCTGGAGTCGCAGGCAAGAGTTGATGCCGAGTTTGGGGCGGAATTTCTTCTTCTGGAAACCTTAGGTTTTGCCCTTGAGGCCCCCAGGTGATGGGATGAGGCCCACCCCATTCATGGAGGGTCCTGGCGGTTCCCTAATGTCACCTGCCTGGAGGTGCTCGTCCGGCCTCCAAAACGCCTCTGGAGCAGCAGCCAGGCCGGGGTTGGCACAAGACCGCGGCCCCAGGGCCCAGGTGTGCTGGCTGCTAACCTGGGGCGGGCCTGGCTCCCCGCCTGGCGCCTGCCTTCCACCCGACGAGCTCGGCTCACAAACCTTCCTCCCTCGTTCCCTTCCGGGCCTCGTCTCAAGTGCACTAGCCCTGCTTCCTCTCCAGCCTGTGCCTGCGAGGGCAGGAGCCAGCGCTGATGCACCCGGCTTGTCCCGGGGTCCCTGGCACCTACGATAGAGGCATTGATGGTGTCTGTTGGACGGACTCCAAGTGCATCCTTCAGGAAATGGCCCTGCATCAGGCGCTCTTGCTGAGCCTCCTGGGCCCGGTGGCCACTCTGCTGCATCTGAAGCCTTTAAGGGTCATGACGACCATGACCGGCAGGGGCTGACACTGCTCGGTCCTCCTCCAACAATGGTCAGCAAAGCTTTTATCTTCTCACCTTCCAGAATTTTATTTCCAGATGCTTGCCATGGTCACCAAAAGCACACTGTTAGGCAGGTATCTGGTCTCTCCCCTGGGCGATGGGCACATGGGGCCACGTGTCTCTGGTTCTGTTCCGTTTCTAGATCGTCCCTTCCTTCCAACCTGGAGATCCGGCGACTGGAAGACGGAACCGAAGGAGTGTTTGCTGTCACTCAGCTTGTCAGGCGGACCCGGTTTGGGCCCTTCGAGTCTAGGAGAGTGGCCAAGTGGGAGAAGGAATCTGCATTTCCACTGAAGGTGAGCAAGGGGTCAGCAAGAGCCAGAGGACCAGGGGTGGTTTTTCTCCCCATGGTTTGCATTGATTTGTAAATGTTCTGGAGACATCTCTAAATATCGTAGCTTTGGTTAATGCCCAAGAAAATGTTCGTCTTTTGTTTTCCTTCCTTCCCACCTTCCCTCGCTTCCTCTTTTCTTTCTAGTTTCATTTTATGTCATAAGAGGATCATCAAAGTTAAGTTAGTATTATGCTATTTTCAACTTTGCAAAACACTAAAGAGAGTGTTATCTAAAATGGATGCAAAAAGATGAGGCCAAAATGCTGATTTTAGTTCTCTTGCAGCCTCAGTTACTGTTGCAGTTTCCAGGAGGTGGTGATTTGTGTAGATTTGCAGGGGTGCCTCACTATACTTCGTGCTCCAGGCAGAGTCTATAGTACTTTGCAAACCTTGTTGGAAGAGCAGGTGTTTTGTTTGTGCAGTGCTGAGATATCAGGGTGTTTCCAAGTTTGGCAGCTCTAGAAGCACGCCAGAGTGAGAACGGACAGCTGAGAGTGAGAAAAACAAAATAGATGTGAATTGCAGCAGGGGCCTTAGAGCACTTAAAATAGACCCCTGGACGTTCTGTTAGGCTGGGTGAGGCAGGTTTGTCCTCTGCTCTGTCTCTGTCTTCTGCATAGTACCTGGCCCAGAGCAGACCTTTCACAAGTGTTCATCAGGTGGCGAAGGAAGACCGAGTTGTTAGTCTGCAGCAATTACTGTTGGAGACGAACTTTTCTTAGAGAATCTAAGCAGGGATCCCCTGGTTTCTGGATAAGTACTGCCCACCTGGACTAGGATTAGGGCTCACGTGTCCCGTTGCCCCCCTGGGTCAGGATTAGAGCTCATGGGCCCTAGTGCCCACCTGGACGGGTTACTGTTTGCTGCGTCCACAGCTTCCCCTCTGCCTGTGAGCAGTCTGCACTGTCTGAGCATGTGTCTCCCTGCAAACCCTGGCCAGTCCATGGGGGAGCACGAGGTGACGTCTGCCCTGGCCCGTCCGTGTTGATAGTCCTGCTCCCCACACGCACACGTGCTCAGGCTGGCTCGCACGTGCACGCACAGCTGACTTGCACACGCAGGCTGTTCTGTGCACGCTGCCCTGCCCACACCGCCCCGTCGACGACCAGCCCCCTCCGTGCCCCCCGGTGGGCCTCTCTCCCCCCAGGTGTTCCAGAAGGATGGGCACCCTGTCTGCTTTGACACCTCTAACGAGGACGACTGCAACTGGATGATGCTGGTGCGGCCGGCGGAGGAGCACAGCCACCAGAACCTGACGGCCTCCCAGCACGACAACGACGTGTACTTCACCACCTCGCGTGACATCCCCGCCGGTGCCGAGCTGCGCGTGTGGTACGCCGCCTTCTACGCCAAGAAGATGGACAAGCCCACGCTGAAGCAGGCCTGCCCCGGCACCCAGGGTACGCACCGCCTCGCTTGCTCTCTGCCTGGGGTCATCTCCGCCGGACTGGACCTGGGGGCTGCACCACGCTGTCCTGGGCTGTACCCCGTCGGGGACGAGAGCCTCTGTGCTGGGGGCGCTGCCCGGGGCCGGTGGGCGGCGAGGGTCCTTTTCTGGACCCCGCACGGTGGGGTCTCTTCTGCTTTTTAAATGCCTTGGTGGACACATACCAGAGGAGCCTCCAAGCCTCACGCCTGCTGTGGAAAGTTCTTGCTCCTCCCGCTGTAGATTTGGGTCCTTGGCCATAACACACCTGATCCTTAGCTCTGCTCTTGGCCTTTCCAAGTCCTCAGCCCCCTGCCCTCTGAGGACACTCATTAGCCCTGTTTTCAGCAAAAGAAATGGAGCACAGAGAGGTTCAGCAGCTCACCCCCAGCCACGGCACAGCGGGTGGCAGAGCCGGCATTTGAACCCGGGACCCAGCTGTGGCCTTGCTGCTCCTCCCTGCAGCAGCTGTCCCCGGCTTGGGCAGGCATGTGTCTGTGAGGATGTGTGCATGTGTCCGTGCTTGGCGTGCAGGTGTGTGCAGGTATGCATGGGCACGTGTCTGTGGCACTTGTGTTTAAAGAAAGGCCTGGCGAGGCCATGAGTCACTCGCCTAAACTCAGCGTTGCCGTTGCAGAAGTGAGTGGAGATGCTCTGCTGCCTCCCCCGCCGCCCCCCACCCCCACCCCCACCCCTGTCTGCCAGCCAGCATCGCTTTCATCCCTGAAAGGGCCCCTTGGGTTTTAACTCTTTCCTCCCCAGTCATTGGACTTTTTGAAGTAGATCTTCTTCCTGTTACCTTAGCAGACCATAGGAAATTGCTACTCTGTGACGTTTTGTGGCGTACAGGAACCACGCTCTCATACAGCGCAGCCTGACCCTACCCTGGGAAGTCAAGTCTGTGTATCGCTGCCATGAAGAGAATTTGCTCAAGGGGGAGAAACACAAATCCAGTCTCCTTCAGACCCCCAAACAGGACATGATTCTGATGGGAAAATGTTTCCTTTTTATTATAAATACGACGTGATACAAGATAACTCCCTGGCATAAGGTTCTTGGTGTATTTGGAAGTTCCTGGTGTCTCCAGGGCTGATTCATTGGTGTTGGGATTTGGTTGGGTGCAGCCTGGGTGGTCTCCCTGCTGGGCAGGAAAAGCCCTTGCTCGAGGGAGCCCTGATAGGCTGGGGGGCCAGGGGCTCAGTGGGTAGGTGGGGAGGGGCTAGAGGGCGTCCTGGTTCAGGACAACGCCCTGGGTATAGGGCAACGGCCCGAGCGAGCTCTTTCTGCCTGGTAATGAAGGAACCTCCATGGCAGGCAGGTTCTCCATGGGGGTTCTGTGTTTTCTCTAGGGTTTGCTAAAACCAGGCACCTCGGCTGGCCCCTCGGGGAGCCCCCTTGGCAGCACCCCACTCGCCAGGCCCACAGGGTGGTCTCCAAGATCACTGTGACCTTCCTGACCCATGTTCGGTGGTCTCCAAGATCACTGTGACCTTCCTGACCCATGTTCTTGGTCAGTGGACACTGTTGTGGCCCCAGAGCAACCCAAGCTGCCCGTTGGGGTTGGGGATGGGACGCTGACCTTGGAGAGTCTTTCCTGTTGGGGTTGGTGATGAGACACTGGCTGACTTTGGGATCTGTTTCCATTGGAGTTGGTGATGGATGAGACATGACCTTGGGGTAGTTAACCCCTGTCAGGGATGGTGAAAGGACGCTGACCTTGGGGATCTTTGCCCCTTGGGGTTGGTAATGAGATGCTGACCTTGGGGATTCTTTGCTTGTTGGGTTGGTGACGAATGATACTCTGACCTTGGGGATTTACCCCATCTGCTCATGTCCTAGATGTTGTCACGCCCTCCTCAGGACACACTGGGTCAAAATAAAGCAAAGATGGCCCCCCCATACTGCAGCTGTGGCTGTTCTGTTTGCTCTTTGCCTGCTCGAGAGCCGTTCAGTCTGGAGCCAGGTTTGAAGCTGTGGACGGTTGATGTGAACTTGGCTTCGGAACGTGTTGTCTGTGGTGTTTGCCTCCTGAGGCTCGGCATAGCTGTTCTCATTCAGGAATGCTGACAGTGACCGGATAATTTGTCCTCTACCCTTTGGGGACATTTATGCTGGGAAATCGGCATAAGTTGGAGAGCATGGTCACCCTAAGACCATCCTAAACAAACAAGCGTTTGAATTGAGGAACTAGATAAGCCATTTTGGTACTGTAAAAATTTTAGAAATACTTATTTTGTTTTTCTGGTTTGGGCCAAAAGCTCAAGCACGTTTCCTGAAAATGAGGTGATGCTATTGATTGGTTAGTTTGGTTCCTTGTGGAAAAAGCCACTTTAGGTGATGGCTTAGCACACACAGTGCTGGCCGCTCCCAAGAAGGCTTTCCGCCGAGGTCCATGCTGACCCTTGCCGCTGGGCTTGGGGCCTGTTGTTAAGACATTGGCACAGCAGTGACCAGGGTCCCTCCTGCAATGCCTCCCACCACCCTGGTCACTGCAGCCCCTTCCCCGGTACAGCCCAGGTCGCCCAGAACCCTGTCCCAGCCCTGCCTGTTCCAGAGCCTGGGGCCCAAACTAGAGTCTTGGTGCATGTTTTAAATGCTGCACCCGGCTGAAGCGCTGCCCTAGGAGCCACCACTGTCCACTGCTCGGAAACATGTCCAAGTAGACAACAAGACGTGTGGTGAGGGGCCTAGAAACTTATGCAGAAAGCCGATCACCTCCGTGGCTCGAGTTGTCCATCTGCCATGCCCAGAGACTGCTCTGCCCGTCACCCCCAGCAGCGAGGCCTCTCCTGTCCTCCAGCCGCCGGGCAGGACACACGGGGAGAGACAGACGCCATGCTGGAGGGAGGCGGCGTTTGTAGCCATCACTGTGCCTCAGGCCTGAGGGGAGTGGGGCAGAGAAGGGAGGATGAGGCCATCAGTATGCTCTGAGTCCACGTCGGTGGCCGATGAGCCAAGGGACAGTCTTCTCATGAATTAGCTGAGTTTTTGTGTGTATGTCTTGGCTTATTTTACTAAAGGTAATGTTTTCAAGGTTCTTCCATGTTATAACAGGTATCACAACTTCTTTCCTTTTTATTCTGTTGTGTGCATACACTGCATTTTGTTTATTTGTTCAGCGGTTGATGGACATTTGGGTTCTTCCGTCTTTTGGCTCATGTGACTCGTGCTGCTGTGAACACTGGTTTACGTGTGTCTGTTTGAATCCCTGATCCAGTGTCCTGAGGGGTAGTCCCAGCAGTGGAATTGCAGGGTCATATGGTAATTCTATGTTGAACGTTTTGAGAAACTGCCAACTGTTTTCCACGGTGGCTGCACCATTTTACATTCCCACCAGCACTGCAGTAGGGTGGCAGTTTCTCCACAGCCCCACCAGTGCTTACTTTGTTTTTTTAATCATACCCATCCTAGTGGGTGTGAAGGAGTAGATTTCGCAGTGTGGTCTGGATTTGTATTTCCATGATAAGCCTCTTTTCATATGCTTGTTGGCCATCTGTATATCTTCTTGAGGAAAAGTCGTTTCCTCATTTTTTAGTTGGGTGGTTTGTCTTCGTTAGTGACTTTTTGTTGTTGAGTTGTAGGAGTTCTTTATATATTCTGGATATTAAATCCTTATCAAACATATGACCTGTAACTATTTTTTTTCATTGCATAGGTAGTCTTCACTTTCTTGAGAATGTCCTTTGATTCACAAAAGTTTTCAGTTTTGATGGTCCATTTTATCTGTTGTCTCTTTCGTTAATCATGATTTTTGTGTCATATCTGAGAATCTTTTGACAATCCAAAGGCATGGAGATTTTGTCTTGTGTCTCCTTCTAAGAGTTTTATGGTTTTAGCTCTTTTATTTAGGTCATTTATCCATTTTGAGTTAATTTTTTATTTGGTTACTTCAGATACAGTGTTGGAGAGCGGTAGTTCCCGATCTTAGGGAGAAAGCTTTCAGTCTTTACTATTGAGTATGATGTTAGCTGTGGGTTTTTTTTATAAATTTCCTTTATCATGTAGAGGAAGGTCCCTTCTATTCCTAGTTTTCTGAGTGTGGTCATGATGAAAGGGTGCTAGATTTTGTCATATGCCTTTTCTGCATCAATTGAGAAGATCACATAGTTTTTCCCTTCATTCCGTTAATGTGGTGGTTTTCTTGTGTTGAAACACCCTTCATTCCTGGGATAAATTCCTTATGTTCATGGTGTATAATCCCTCTAATATGCTGTTGGATTCAGTTTGCTAATATTTTGTTGAGGATTTTTACGTCTATGTTCCTAAGAAATGTTGGTCTTTAATTTTCTTGTGCTGGCTTTTCCTGGCTTTGATACCATGGTAATACTGGCCTCTTAGAGTGAGTTATGATGTGTTCCTTTTTATTATGTTTTTCAGAAAAATTTGAGTAGGAGTGGTGTTAATTCTTCATTGAAAGTTTGGTAGAATTAATCAGTGAAGCTATATGGTCCTGGACTTCTTTTTCGGAGACTTGCTGATTACTGATTTGATGACTATACTGATTATAGGTCTGTTGAGATTTTTCTGTTTCTTAAGTCACATGAGGTAATTTATATGTTCCTAGGAATTTGTCCATTTTGTTTAGATTAATTTGTCGGCATACAGTTTTTCATAGTATTCTCTTCTGATCTTTTTTTTTCTTTTACTAGTTCCTCAAAGTATGAAATTAGATTACTGTTTGCATGGAATATTTTTTCCATTCTTTCACTTTCAGCCTACTTATGTTTTGGATTTAAGGTGAGTCTATTGTAAGCATCAAATAGTTAGATCATGGTTTTGTTGTCCATTTTGCCAGTCTCTGCCCTTTGATTGTAGAGTTTAATACATTTATATTTAAAGTAATTACTGATACATAGGAATTACTTCTGCCATAGCAAAATAGCATAAGTTTTTGGTATGTCGTACCTTTGTTGTCCCTCATTTCTTCCATTCCTACCTATTTTAATGTCCAGTTGGACTTCTGTGAAGCCATTTTGAATTTTTTCTCATTTCTTTTGTGTATTTTTTTAGATCCTTCTTTGTGGTTACCATGGGGATTACATTTAACATCCTAAATTTACAACCATCTAGTTTGAGTTGAAAATTTAACTTGAATAGTGTGCAGAAATGATACTCCTATACCTGTCTATTTCTTCCCTTTCTGTTGTCTGAATTACTAATTATATCTTTATACATTTTGTGCCAAAAAGCATAGATTTGTAATTATTTTTATGCATTCATGTTTTAAATCATAAAAGAAATAAAAAGAGGAGTTACAAATCAATAATACAATAATACTGGCATTTATATTTACCCACGTAGTTGCCTTTACCGGAGATCTTCTTCACGTCGCTGTCTAGTGTCCTTTCCGCTTAGCCAGTGGATCTCCCTCGTGCATATCTTATAGGGCAGGTCTAGTGATGATGAACTCCCTTAGCTTTTGTTTATCTGGGAATGTCTTAATTTCTCTCTCATTTTTGAATGACAGTTTTGCCAAATATAGAACTCTTGGCTGACAGTGTGTTCCTTTCAGCACTTGAAATATGTCTTCCCGTAGTCCAAATGGTTTCTGCTGAGAAATCAGCACCTGGTCTTACCGAGAGTCCCTCGTACACGACCAGTTGCTCGGTTCTGGCCTCCTTGCGTCCATCGGGATTCTCTTTGTCTTTGGCATTCACCAATTTGATAACGTGTCTCTCTGTGTGGGTCTCTGAGTTCATCCTGTTTGGAGTCCTTCAGCTTCTTGGATAAGTAGATTCATATCTTTGGTCAAAATGTGAGACGTTTTCAGTCACTATGTCTTCAAAGTCTTTCTGCCGTTTCTCTCTCCTCTCCTTCTGGGACTCCCATAATGCATAGGTTCATCTGCTGATGGTGCCCCACAAGTCTCTGAAAACGTGTTCACTTTTCTTTATTCCTTTGTCTGTCTCTTCCCCAGATTGCATAATTGAACTTGTCCTACCTACCTGTATGTTCACTGATTCTTCTGCCTGCTGAAATCTGGTGTTTAATCGCCCTAGTGAAATTTTTAAAATTTTAGCCATTCAACTTTTAGCTCCAGATTTCTGTTTAGTCCCTTTTTATAATTTCTGTCTCTTTACTGAAGTTCTCATTTTGTTCATATATTGTTTTTCTGAGTTCCTTTAGTTCTTTGTCCATTTTTTCCTTTAGCCTACTGAGCATATTTAGGACAATTGACTTAATGTCTTTGATTACTAATTCCAATGTCTTAACTTCTTCGGAGATCATTTGTGTTGCTTCATTTTGTTCCTTTGAATGGTCCATCTTTGTTTCTTTACATGCCTTGTGATTTTTTTGTTGTTGGAATCTGGGCCTTTGAATATTTTGATGTATTAAGTCTAGAAATTGCATTCTAGCCCTTTCCCAAGATCTGATTTTTATTTTAATTGTTGAAGGCTGTGGAAATCTTTGTTCAGTGATTTTTCCAAATTATTTTTGCAAAGACCGTATTCCTTGCATGCATGGTCCCTGAAGTCTCAGCTCCTTTCACTTCTCTGCAGCTGTTGTTATGACTGGGATTCCTTTGAATGCCAAGAGCTCAACACAAAACGAAACAAGACCTCTGCACGTCTTTGCAGCTTGGCTCCATATTGGGCATCTCCTTCAGCTCTCGGCCAGGTTTGCACTCAGCCCAGCCATCAACCTTTGGTGAAAGGTGAGGGTTTTCTCAGGTGTTCTTGGAACATGCTTCTTGCCCTGGACATGTGCCTTGCTCTATATTTACCCCCTTATACATAGGTGCTACAAATGACCCCCTCTGCCAAGAAGTGCTCCACTGCTTTCTGCCTGGTCCCCAGGTGCTCTGCTGTATGTCTCCCCCTGTAATCTTTCACCTAGGTGGCTGTGCTTTGATGGCTCCCTTCCAGTGCGTTTGTGTGTTCACGGCTGTGCCTGATGCTTCTCCACCCCAAGGCGAGGCAGACACAAGCACCCTGGGTCAGCCCTTCAGGCTGCCACCAGATGGGTTGGAACAGACATAGATACCCTCTGAATTTGCAAACAAGGTGTGCCCTGTTCCCTCTAGAACCAGAGACTAGAGACCTCACAGGCTGCCATGCAGCTGGCAGTGGACAGGGGAAGGGCTACGAAAAGTACTGAAGGCCTTCCCACTTTCTTAGGTCGTACTTTTCTTGATTCACTGTTTGCTTGGGTGCTATAAACCGTTGACTGTGTCCAGAGCTTTGAGACAGTTCAGATGTTTCTGGTTGGGGTATGAGATTTTGGAGCTCCCCACTCTGCTGTCTAGACGAGATCACCCTGTCCCCATAGTTGTGCTGTTCGCTGTCTTTATGGTGTCATTTTGTGGCTATCTAGTGTTAACGTTTTGCTTAGACACTTCCCTTTTGTTGGATATTTAAGTAATTGGCAATCAAGAACTGTTTTCTGATTGTTGGTTGTTGGTTTTTTTTTTTCCTTAAAAAGTTGTTTTAAAAATAATTTTGGGTAACTGTTAACTATGTGAGTACTTTCTTTCACAAGTGGAAACATCACAACCAAGGAATTCTTCCGGTTAACCCTCTTTCCCTGGCTTCAGAGCTACAGTCTTGTTTGGATTAGCACCCCCAGGGGTGGGAGAACCTTATTTTTGGAGATAGTCACTCTGATAAGAAGAAATTACCTTAATCTGCTTGCATCAGCTCCCAGCTAACCCAGATGGCCCTGACGCTGTCCTCGTCTGAAACTGTGATCCGCAAGTGTTTTGCCTCTTTAGCGCCCTTGCCTATTTGGGAAGGTGAGTGAGGCCTGGGAATTGTGCTGTCTTTTGTTTATACCCCCCACCCCCAAGCTCGTTTCAGTGGTTGTCCTTCAGCCAGTGGATTCCCGAGTATGGTGAGTGGGTGAGAAGTGAGCAGAAGCTGGCTGGGATCAGCTGTCACCTAACACTCCGACTCACTGCTGTTTGTACTGTTTTTAGAATAGTGAGACATTTCATGTCACGTTTACGTTTTGTCTTATCTTATGAAGACTCTCAAAAAATGCATTCAAAACAGTTGTGGCAATGATCTCCCACTTTTTCCTCCGTTCCTTACTTCATCACTGCCTGCTCTGCTTGCTAGAGCTGCTATGACAAATACCCCACAGTGGGTTGGCTTAAACAAGTTTATTGCCTCATGATTTGGGAGGCTGGAAGTCTGAGTTCACAACTCGGCTTTCTCCCCGCAGTCTGTGGCGTTCCTGCGCTGCTTGCCACGCTCCTTGGGGCTCCTCTGCCTCTGTCACCCGGTCTCCAGTCCCTCCTGTGTCTGCTCTTTTGGTTTCTGCTGACTTCCGACCTGTGGCCCACTCTGACCTCTGGTTTCTACATCTCTGACTGCTCCTTGTGGCTTTCTGACTTGGTTTCCTCTCTTTATTAGGCCTCCAGGGATCTTGGTTAAAGTCCATCCACCTTTCACTCACATTTTCAAAAGCTCCTGTTTACAATGGGCCTTGCAGGTGGATTGACATGAAGAATGTGTCTTTTGTTGGGAAACACAACTCAGTCTCCCACACCAGCTTTTGACACAGGGAGGCAGGGCCTTTTCTCTGGTGGTAAGTTTGAGTGGAGTCACATTCCGAGTGGCTTTCTGGAGGACCCAGGAGTTCTCATGAGCAGCCCCTGGGGTGCTGTGTTGGGACACAAGCTTCCATGTCAGCCATGGGGGCGGGAGTGACCGTGGGGGCTGAGGCTGGCATGTGCGGGAAACACAAGGTGAGGTTTAGAGGAATGGGGCTGGGCTGGAAGATTTTTATGTTCATGCAGATATGTTCACTTAGGATATCCCTAACTTGTGGGTCCACATAGCATCCATGATTAAAAAAAAAGAGCCTGAGATCCCCGTCTTTATAGCCGGGGTGACCACCTCTGTGTCCCATGAGCCTGCCCAGACTCCCGTGTGCGGGGAACAGGTGCGACGGGGAGAGGCTGCACGGGCACTGCCGGGACAGGGCCACCTGCCCTGCGAGGCTGTCTACAGTTGGATTCACGTGAAATGAGACAAAAAGTTCAGTCCCTCCAGCACGCGTGCCACATGTCAAGGCCTCAGCACTCAGGTAGCTTCTGCCCACACCCCTGAACATCACAGACGGGGAGCATTTCTGTCCTCATAGAAAGTCCTTTGGGCGGTGCTCGGCTGGTGCTACAGCCACCCCCGGGCACCGGGCCACCCACTCAGTGTCTGGTTTGGGGGTCCTCTCGTGCAAGCCAATAAAGAGTTGAGAACATTTGTTTCCTTAAGACGCACTTTTGTCTTGAAGTTGGAGGAGGGGGTGCATCTGGCCCCACTGGTGCTTTCTTAGAGGAAGTCACGTTTCCACACCTGACCTGCAGCATGCTGCTCTGATTCCAGATGCTGGCAAGTGACTGCCCCTCTCTGTGCTCAGTTTTCTTATCTGTAAAATGGGGATAGTCATGAGGCTCAAGTGAGTTAAAGCATGCAAACCCTGAGACCGGCTGGTGCATGGCGAGCTCATGCGTGCCATACCCGGGTTGGTGCGTGGAGGGCTCACGTATGCCCACCGCTGTTGGACTCATCCTTGTCCCCATCACCCATTAAGACAGGGGCATCACCTGCTGGGTTGGGGCTTCATGGTGAGACGAGCTGCCTCTGCATCACCTTTTCTCCTCTCTTGTCTTTTGCAGCCGCGGGCACCCCAGAAAGCAATGCACCCGTGGACTCGGAGCCCAGCCAGTGGGCGTGTAAAGTGTGCACCGCCACCTTCCCGGAGCTGCAGCTCTTGAATGGTGAGGAGGCAGCAGGAGTCTGCTTGGCAAGCTGGACTTTAAGCAGTCGGTGCCCAGCTCACTCTTTCATACATACCGGTCCTTTTGGGCAGGTGGCAGGGCACGTCATGATTTCCCGAGCCCTCCCTAACTCTCTGTCCCGGTTGCTGCCGCAGTTGAGCTGCCAGCCCCCCGCCCTTGGCACAGCAGGCCCTTCCCCTCCCTGCTTTTGCTGCCACCTGCAGCTGCCTGCTGGGCAGGGTCCCTGGCTGGGGCGAGGGGCCCAGCCACAGCAGGACCCTTTCTGCAGTTTTACCTGTTTTGTTACTTGACTGTTCCTCCCACTGATTCCTTATCTATAGGAAACTTTTATCTGCTGAGGTTGCTGTGCCAGTCTAGGGGGGTTGGGAAGGAGCTGCACTCATCACCAAGCTGTGCAGTGTCCTGGCAGCTTAGCTGTTTCTTTGTAGGGTCAGTTTCCCTCTTGACCTGCTAAGAGGGTCCTGTGGGGTCCAGCCTTGCTGGGATGAGACCTGGGGGGCCATCCGGCAGCACAGCCTGTACCCTCGACAGCACACGGAGTGCTTGGAGGGTCCGAACCCTGCAGTGCGTTTCCGGTCGTGCGGTCGCCAGGAGGAGACCGAGGAGGTGTCAGGCTGGTGAGGAGGGGCCCGGCTCCAGCTCCCGTCACCAGTCAGCATCGGCACCTGCCGGAACCTTGGAGAAGGCTTTCTCAGGGCCAGGCGAGTTTTCACAGCAGGAAGGTGAACAGGAGCGTTCCACAGAGCAGGTGTCACGTTTGCGAGCACACACAGTTAAGCTGCTCCGGGACAGCAGCCAGGAGCTTGTGGCTGCAGCCACCTGGTCACGCGTTCTGGGGCGTCCCGCTGGTCTCGGCTGGGATGTACTCACGTGCCCTCTTTGCCTCTGTTGGCGAGAGACATCTCGCATCTGTTGCCAGGTTTCAAAGGTCAGGCTTCACCTCAGAAGGAGACGGCGTCCAGATGCAGAGATTTCACAGCTCTGGGGAGACATGTCAGGACACGGGTCACTTAATCCCAAAGCAAGAAAGGTCTTTTGGTTTGTTTTGCTTTTTTTTTCACCTTTTCCGCCCGACCATTAGTGATAAATATGTCACCTGAAAAGAATAGATTCCTTCACTTTGGCAGTAGAATCCTACTCTTAGCTACCATGCAAGGCAGTGAATTTGGGTGGCCCTCGTACATCGGGCAGTGTCTACCGAGGCTGACATGGCGCAGGCCCCATTCTCAGCATTACATGTGTGGTAACTCGGTCAATTCCCAGAGCAGCCTTCGGGACAAATGTTACTCCCTTTTGATGGATGAGCAAACTGAGGCAAGAGCTACTAAATCACCTGCCCGAAGTCAGGCGGCTTGTACCGTGAGGGTTCCCGAAGCCTCTGCTGCCAGCCAGGCGGGTTCCCCCGGTGCGGGGTTGGGGGGGGCGGTCAGTGGCCTCTCTGGGGAGGAGCACAGGACAAGGACAGAGCTGGAGGTGGGTCCCCTGGGGCCTGTCTGGCGGGACACTGGGCTGTGCGGGTCACCAGCAGATGCCCCAGGGGCAGTGCCAGTCTGGAGCCCTGAAGCCTTTAGAGGACAGAATTCATTTGGTTGGCCTAATACTGCTGGGTTTTGATAGGGAAATAACTAGTGTAATGACTTTATGTCTCATTTCTTTCACGCATTCAAAACAGAAGAGATAAAAGGAGAAATCCATGATTTAGGATGTCTGAGATTGTATAAGGCAGTGTGTTAGATACTTGCCTGCCAGGAGAAGAGTGGATGGGAGGTGTCAGCCCCAGCCCTGATGGGCTTTTCTGGCTGGCTGACTTCCACCCTAGACCAGGGCCTTGAACCTGTGTGTGTGTGTGTGTGTGTGTGTGTGTGTGTGTGTGTGTGTGTGTGT
>PVKY010002878.1:0-13721 GCA_004027775.1 Bradypus variegatus | reverse complement strand
CCTGCTCCTTGCGGGGTGTATCATTCCTCAGGTGAGCTCTCGTCGAGATCTGCTCAGCTGCCTACCACTTCCCAGGCCTAACCAAAAAGCCAGGAAGGCAGAGCTCTTCCTTAGGTTCTTGGTCCCCATATTAACTCTAGAATGTACCTACTGTCTGGTAGGGCCACAGACACAGGCAACTAGAGTCCACAGAAATGCAATGGCCATTATTCAGAAACTTTGAGGAATAGGGGAGGGTCAGAAATCAGGATGGTGGGTTGATCCTGGGTTGCTTCCTACAGACAGTAAGCCTTGGATTCCAAAAGAAGTTCTCAGGAGTTCATTATTAAAAAAAAAATTCCCCGTGGTTTTCACTCACAAAACACTCAAGCATTCAAGCTCAGGTGCAAGCAGGCTTTAAAAAAACCTCCAAGGGGAGATGTGGCTGCTGAGGCAGGCTTGGGAGTCAGCCAGGCCAGAGAAGTCTGACTGTTCTCCTTTCTGCAGCCGGGGCTGCATCCAGCAGTGCCATCTCCAGCAGGCTCCGGGTGAGGTCAGAACCTGGGCACATCTGGTTCCGCCTGGTCTGGGAACTGAAAGCCCTCAGCAGAGGGCCGCAGAGAGCACTGGACTTCACAAAGGATGAAAATCACTGACCCCTTGTGCCAGGAGCTTTACACCCACAAGAACCCACTGCCTCCAAAAACAGCAGCAGTGTGCTGAGCACACACTGGCTGTCTCTCTCCGTCTCTGCACCCACCCCCACAGCCAGGGTCTAGGCCGGGAATGAAAAACCGCCTCCAGGAAGCATGTACAGTGACTGCTGACAAGGTTGAGGATAGGCTTTCTGAACAGTTCACACCCAAAGTCTGAGATGGAAACTAGGGTTGCCAAGTTGGTGTCAAGAGGCCTGGGTTCTGGTTTCTGCTCTGCCCCAACAGCTGTGGGGCTCTCGGCAGGTCCATTCCCCTCTCTGGGCCTCAGTTTCCTCATTTATAGAGTGCAGGGATGGCTCTTCCACCTCTGACCCTCTGTAATTCTGTGAATCCTAGTTGCCAAAGTCAGAACATTATACAAATTAACTTTTATGACTTAAAACCTTGCAGGGATTTCACTTGGGAGTCTAGCTGGCTGCTGGTCACAGAGTGGTCTTTCCTGTAGAGCACTGGTTTTTAGAATATGACTTCCCAGAAGGGAGACCAAAGGCCTGGCAAGGCAGTGGCCATGGGTCAGTGTTGCAAACCACCATATAGTCCTTTTAGCTTTTCTGGTCCAGAAACTCAATTTCGTCAGCCCCATTGAGAGAGACTGACTTACACTAACCAAACTCACAGGGGAAGGATGTATAAACCAGAATGCCAATGAGTCTATTTGCAGGTAGTAGGGAAGAAGAAGGCCTCAGTTACAGGATTCCTTTCCTATAATTAGAATGCCTGCCTTCTAGCCCCTATCCCCTTTACTTCCCCAATTCCTGGGAACCTGAATTAAGAATCTCAGGGTAGTTCAATAAGCTTACAATTAGAGCAAATGAAGGCAACTGACTGGGCTTGAATGTTTTTCTATTTAGAGCATAGCAAGGCCTAACACCACCTCCCATTCCCACACTGCAACCGCTCCCACCCCCTCACCCCTAGAAGGGTTTCAGCGCCTCCAAAGCCTTGCCCCTGGATAGTGCTGACTGAGCCTTGCCAAAGGCTCCCAGATTTAGCTGTTTTTCTCTTACTGCATCATTTTTCGGTTGCTGCACTGTTTCTTTAGATGTATTCGTCCCACTGACAAGGCTTCTGTCCAGCTCTCTGCCTGGACAACATCCTTTTGTGTCTCAGGGATCTCGCCCACACTGAGGGCTTTGTCAACTCGCCCTCAGTGTACTTGGGTCACACTTGCCCCAGGGGCATCCGCCTGTGCAGCTTCTGGGGACAGATCTGGAGTCGCACTTGTGGCACACAGTTTGACCTGTTCCCTACCCTTCAGCACTTTGCTCAGGTTCATGCTCTAGTTTTCGGACAGGCTGGTCTCCGCAAACTCCCAACAGGCGGTGGGCGGTGGCAGAACTCATGGGAGTCTTTGGCTTGGGACTCCTGGCTCCTGCTGCTCAGGAGCTATCACCTCAGATTTTCACCTTTCCCAAAAGGAGCCTCTGAAAACCCCTACTCTGTTTCTAGAGATGGCCTGGAATCGAGGCAAGCCGGAGCAAATGATTTATAAAGAAAATGCAAATATTTCCTGATATTCACTTTTCACAACCTCCCACATAGGGTTCCTTCATGCTAACAGCCCCTCAGGACATTTAAACTAGGACCTGAGTTGCCGAAACCCAGTTTTATAAACAAATGTCCAGGATCATATCTATTCTATTTAATAAAGTCTTCCTGCACTAAAATAACACCATAAACTCACAGAATTTTAGGGGTAGAAAGTACCCTAAGATTCACTATTAATCTAGAAGACTTTTTAGACATCTGCTGTCTGCATGGCTCTCAAAGATAGAACGTTAAGACATGGTCCCTGCCTCTGGGAAATTACCTGTTACAGGATACGTAACGATCAATTTTGATTAGAAAGCAATTGGAAAATAAGGTGTAGGTTGTAAGAACTGAAGGTGTTCAAGGAGGGGTGAGGCCAGAAAGCCTGGAGCCTGGAGCCCCCAGTGAGGTGGGGGGCCTGAGGCCCTGGAGGGCTGCCCAGTGCTGCCTAACACAGGCCTGCTGGTAGACCTGGAGCAAAGTGCTTCACTCCAGTTAACCTGGACTGTGTGCTAAGCATGACTCCCACAGCCTTGCTGGGCTGCCACAAGGACTGAGGGAGAGAACATGGGGCATCATCGCAAGGTGCCGGCCCAGCAGCTCTAGGGAGTGTGCCGCTGACAGCAGGGTCCTGGAGGACGAGGAGGAGCTGGAGAGGTGGGAGTGAGCACCATACAAGGAGAAGGGCTGGGAGAATAGACGACTCATAGATACTTGAACTGGTTGGCTTCAGAGATGTTCATGGCCCATTTGCACATCTGGAGGCTCTTCCACCTGTCGAACAGCTCCGACTGCTTCACCCTTCGAGAGAGGAGGGCAGAAGAGTGCATGAGAGCATCCTTCGGGGCAAGCAGCCACATTTCCAACAGGCTCCCTTATGTGCACCCAAGCGGGGCCGGTCCCTCCTCTCGTGACCACCCCAGGGCTGCACAGCTCTCTCAGGGACATCTGTCTATAAAGGGAGGAAGACCCAATGGGCCCTTGTGAAGAGTGGCTTTCTGAAAAGCACCCAGCGGCTGTGTCAACACACAGAGGGACTCTATAAGGACAGTCCTTCTCTGTCTCCCTTCTGG
This sequence comes from Bradypus variegatus, assembly GCA_004027775.1. Taxonomy (NCBI): domain Eukaryota; kingdom Metazoa; phylum Chordata; class Mammalia; order Pilosa; family Bradypodidae; genus Bradypus; species Bradypus variegatus. The sequence continues at coordinate 10,423 of PVKY010002878.1, read as the reverse complement.
AGCATACCAAAATTTCCAAATGACAGAAACAAAGAGGTGAGAAGCCTGAGCCAGGCCCCTTTTCTCTGAACAACCAGCCACACATCTCAGCCTCAGGATATCCTAAAACACACTTAGGAAAAGGAATGTCTAAATCAGGTAGGATTCTCGCTTTAACAGAAAATAGTTCATTTTCAAATTATAAATTTACATATTTATAATTATACATGCTTATAATTGTTTCAACTCTGTATTCCTGGCTTCTAGAACAGTGCCTAGAGAATGCAGGCACTCAATAAGTATTCATTGAATGAATAAATGAACCACACCAAAGATACAAACTCCCGTGGACACTAATTGACCGATAAGAAATCCACATACCATGAACCTCATTGACCTCCCTTCTCTTGGGTCCCTCTTCTCCTTCTCAGGCAGGGCCTAACCCTGAGGGCCAGAATCCATTGGCCCAATCCTTCTCCCACAGATGTGCTCACATCTCTTACCCTTCTCCTGTACTTGGTTACTTCTTCCCCCTTTCCGTCAAGAAATCCTGCCTTGTGTCCCACCCAATTCCTGCCTGCTTTCACTTAAGTTTTGGTTTTGAAGGTATTTCTCCTGTTCTGCGGAAATGCCCAGAATTCTCTGGGCTCTCAGCCTCCCGGAGGTCCCAGTGAAGCCCTGGGCTGGTGGGAGTCATGAATCCAGAAGCTAAGGGGGGTCCCCAGCGAAGTCAGCAAGCCCTGCTCCTCCAGAGAGGGTGGCAAGACTTGCCATGCCACCGAGCCACCTCTTGGTGAGCTCCAGATCTCAGCAGGGAGACCGAGGGCTCTAAGCAGTCATGGAAGGAGGTGCCCCTCCTGTAGGGCCGGGCTAGGCTCAAGCATTCCCTTAGCTCTCTTCCCTAACCAGCAGCACATAAGCCAGTGGCTGCTCACATGGTGAGCTTCTAGACACCAGATAAACAGAAGGACAAGGCAGGGTGGGAGGTGGGGGGTGAGGTGTCTCAGTGGACGAGAGATGTCAACAAGTTTTGGAAGAAGGAGGGGTACAAGGCACATAGCCCAGAGGACTTAGAGGTGCTCTGTGTGGAAAATCTGAAGTGGGGCATGGGTGCGTGGTGCTGAAAATGAGACTCAATTGTGGGTGTGTATCCAGACTCATCAAGCCTACCTCCACGGCAGCCAAGTATTTAATATCCAGCAGCAGGAGAAGAGGAATGGGATCAGGCTATCAGTTCCTCTCTAGACCATTTATCATCCCAGTGAAAACATCTGGGCCTTCTAACAGCAAAAGGGCCAGCAGCATCTTGCATAACTAACCTCAAGTAATGTCTGCCAGTCAACCCCCCTGTTCTCAGACACAGAACTCCCACCAGATTTGTAACTGACATAACTTTTAAGATGACTAGATAACAAAGGATCACTTGGCCAACCAGAAGGATGTACAACATCATCAGATAAAATGACCACAGAGAAAACTATTGCAGGAATAAAATAGAACTTAAAAAACATTCTCCTTGGTGTCCCCAGAGATATTTAAGAAAACTTGACAACCTTAAAATAAGAATAGACTGCTCGGTGAACACAGAAAGAGAGCTTGGGGTGGGAAAGAGCTCATTAGATGGTCTGGAAGAAAAAGTCAAGGAATTTTTGCAGAAAGTAGAAGTAAAGACCAAAGAGATAGAAAAGATGAGATTAAAAGAAATGAGCACTAAAGGAGCAATCCAGAATGTACAACTCTTAGATGTTCTAGAAAGAGGAAATAGAGAAAAAAATGGAGAGGGGGAAATAAACAGATATCCAAGAGTAAGTTCAAGAGTTGGACTTAAGTCCCACAGTGAGAGAGCCCAGCAGGTGTCCATCTCGAGGCACACCATCCAGACATTTCAGAATTGTCATGATCTGAAAAGATTCCAGAGAGAAAAACCAGGTTAGCTCCAAAGGGACAAATGGAATCACACTTCTCACACTGCCCTGGTTGCTAGAAGACGGTGGAGAAGGTCTTCTATACTCTGAGGGAAAATGTTTTTTCAACCTAAAACACTCTCCCCACCAAACCAACAATCCAGTATAAGGGAAGAATTAAGTCAATTTAAATAAAGAACAGCTCAAATCTTACTTCCCACCCATCATTTTTTAGGAGTTTATTTAAGGATTTTGGAAACAAAATGAGGAGTAAACCAAGAAAGAAGAAGCGATAGGTTCAAGGCCAAGGCAAACCCAACCTAAAAAAGGCTGGGAAAGGAAGTCATAGGACAATAGCCCTGTCTAAAGAAAAGAAAAAGCCCTGTCTAAGAAAGCTTCCTGTCTAAACTGGAGCAAGAGGACGGGGGGCCGTGGGAAACCCGGAAGGAATGCCTGATGCTAGAAAGACAGGGAGAAAATAGGACATGATAGAGACAAGGAGTTCAATGGGGGAAAGATTAACTTGGAGCTCTGAGAAAGGGAGAAAAAAACTCACAAAACTGTGCAAGAAAGGAGATGGAGGCAGAGTGCCCTCCTAGCCTTGCTGAGAACAATATCCTCATTGCCCAATAATGGAAGCACTATTTGCTGACCTTTACATTTTAGAGTCAACCTATAGAGAAAGCCCAAAGAGTTGTTACGGTTACAAATAGATGATGTAAATGTTTAGACTTGACCTTTTAAAAGTAAACTCATGGATGACAAAAGCCAGAGTCTGGAGGAGGAAACTGAAAAGTAGAGGTACAAAGGACAGGGTCAAGGGACACTGCCTATATGTGGTAGAAAAAGAAATACAGTTACTTAGATGATCTATTGATAGAAGAACTAAGAACAGCAATATCCCTCCACTGAGGAAATGTGGGGAGGAGGTTGGGTGTGGTGTAAGAAAGCTGAAACCTCACCCACCACAGCACAACATCAGTAAATAGTGGGTAAAGGTGATAAGTCAAGAAGTAGCGGGATCCACACGTATCCGGAGATATGGAGGTAATTACCAGAAGAAACAGTCAAGAGTTAAAAAGAGCAGGGCTGGGTTGGGAAGGCATGGGGCAGAAACTGTTGCTTTTTGTAAAATGCTTTTGCGTACTGCTTGATTTCTCTGGCCATGTGCAAGCTCTGGTGATGATCATGAGATGACAGTGGTTTCTCGCTTGCTCACTAACTCCCCACTTCTTTCTCCCGCTTGTCATCCATGGCCTCCTCTGTTTTCACCCAGGTCTCACCAGTTCCTCCATCCACCCATTTCTTTAACAAACATGTCCTGAGTGTACTCCATGCCCCGAAGGGACCCCTGGCCTGGTAGGGGAGGCAGGCTCCTTGTCCCAGTGCTTGGCTGGGTGTGGGGTTCCCAGCCCCAGAAAGATGGGGAAGGGGCAGCAGGAGAGGTGGGCAGGGGGAGCCCTCAGGCATGCCCCCCCATCTGGGTATGGGCACAGGCAGCAACTGGTTTAAAAATAAAGAAGGCTCTAGAATGACTAAAATCAGGTGCACACAACTTTAACCAGGATTGGCAACAACGTGTTTTCATGTGTCTGACATTGTCAGGGAACAAGGCATTCTCCATGTGGGAATTTTCCGGCTGACTGATTTTTACCGTGGATTTGAACAATTTTGGATCAAAAAAATCATTCCCAGATGAATCACACACCTCCCTGTCTCCTCAGACAGAACACCAGCTGACATTCAGGGAGCCTGAAGAAATTTGGGGTCCCTCTGCCAGCCCCCTCAATTCACAGATGGGGATTTAACCTTTTCCCAAAGACAGCTTCTTAGCAGTGGGTGTCATTTCGCAGGGCTGGAAACAGCAGGGCTGCGGGCCCCCAGGCAGGTGGGAACCACGGAGATCAGAGGCCGGCATGGAGGGCTCTCCTATTTCAGCCCTGGAGGACCCGGCAGAGCCTGGGGGGCGGGAGAACTCAGAAAAGGAGATGCTGACCCCAGGGTCACCTGCTGATGCCCTGTGAGCAGCCCCAGAAGCACCCCCCGCCCCCCCCTCAGAGCCCCAGTACTGCCAGGGCCCAGAGCTCAGGGGCTTGGGACCTCAGAGACAGAAATGCCACAGAGGGGACCGGGCGATGTGGTGTGGGCCAGGCCCAGACAGGCCAGAGGCCACCGCTGAGATGGCTGCTCAGCCCAGGGGTCCAGCCCAAGGAGACCACACCAGGAGCAGCCCAAACACACCACCACCATGAAAGTCTGTGACAGGGGCCAAAGGGTGGCACAGACCAAGGGGAGCTATAGCTGGTGTGTTGGCCGGAAACAAGCGGCCCAGGCGATTTCTAATTTGCTCCCTAAACAGAAGGGAACTGACACCAACATACAGAAAACACACGGGTAGAGGGATGGGAGGTCGCAGGAAGGGTGACCAGTTCATGGCTGCGAGCCTCCCGGGACTCCTCAGGGCTTCCTGCCCAGACCTTGAAGCAACCATGAGGAAACGGTCCATGTTACAAAATTTTAAAAATAAATAATTTACCCTTTGAAATATCCAAGGCATGCTTTCAACGAGAATGCCCAGTAAAAGAAAACATTTAAAGACCTGAACTTGCTGAATTCTGTAAAAAAGCTAAAGGCTCTTTGCTTCCGGGCTTAGGAATTTGGCTCTTAGCTGAGGTCTGGGTGACCCTCTGGCAGCTAAATCAGAACTCAGCAGCTGCATGTTTCAAAACAGCACTTAAAACTCCTGTGATTTCCCACTACCCACGAATGCAGATAAAATCCAAATCCCAGCCTGCAAGGTCCCACTGACTGCCCCCAGCCTGGCCCCCTGGCAATGTGGCTGCCCGTCCTCCCTCTCCCGCTGGCACTCAGGCTGCCTGACGCCGTGGCAGCCCCGGGCACAGCACCTTTGTGTAGACTGTTCTCTCTGTTGGGAATCCTGCTGGTCTGGTTAACTCCCACCAGCATTCAGACCCCAGCCTCCCCCACCCCTAGCCGAGGTCCAGTTCTCGGACATCCCTTGGCTCCTCATGGTGCTTTGCTCTTCATGTCTGACCCCCACTGGGCTGTGAGCTCCAGGGGGCAGGGCCACGGCACTCAGCGGCACTGCAGGGGTGGGGTGGGGACAGCTGCCTCACACAGTTACCTCTAGAGAGGGCACCACAGGGACCAGAGGCAGCGCAGCTATCCCCAGCTGGGCACGAGGTCTCATCCTTGGTGCTTTCCAGAAGCTGCTATGCTTATGACAGTGCAGAAGAGCTGCTACTGCTGGTTCCAGAAAGGAAAGAAAGGAGTGGGGTGGGAAGGAAGGGAGGGACATTAACATTAGCCCTTGCTGGGCTAGCCCCTTCCACAGACATTACTTCAGCTAGTCTTTACAGCAGCCCTTAAAAGGTAGGTCATCGAGTTGCCATTTTTATAGGTAAAGAGAAGTTCAGAGAGGTTAAGTGACTTGCATGAAGAAGCAGGGATGGCAAGGCCTGGAGTTGGCTTTCCATCCCAGGTCGGCCTGGCCCCCACGTCCATGCTGTTTCCATTACCCACTCCCTGGAAACCAGGCCAAGCAGCGGAAGGAGCAGTGGCCTCTACCAGGCCACGGGTAGCAGTTGCTGCGGTTGTGTCAAGAAGCCGTGAATTCACATGCACACCCAATGTTGCCTGAGTTGGGATAAACTGTATTTCTTCCACATCCAAATAAATTTTCAAATAAGTGTCGATCCTGTCCTGACTAACGTGACAGATTCCTCTAAATGGGTATACTGGAGCCATGGCAGCTATATCAGGGAGGGAAAGCTGGCATCAGCACTGACACGGCAAAATGTTGAGCACTGAATGTGCTTTTCCTCCCTTGGGCTGTAGAAGAACCATGGGTGACATGCTGTTGAGTGGGCTTGGAAAGGCACAGTTCCTGTTACCATTTGTGTTGAAAACTCTTTAAAGAATATCTTTATATAAGCTTGTTTATGGATAGATTCTGGAAGGACACACTCCATTGATTGCTTCTGTGGCGGTGAGAAGATTTTTTATTGTATATCCTTTTGCACCATTTGAATTTTGTATCATTTAAATAACAAAAACCCAAAACATTTTTAATGAAAATAAAATTTTGAAAGGCTGTATCAAGAGGGCAATGTTCGACCCTACACCACAAGCTAGAGTTTCAGCAAGACGCCCCTGGGCCCTCCTCTATTTCTACAAGAGGGAACCAAGGACGATAATAAGGGGAAGGTCACTGAGACGGGGACTGAACACCGAGCCACCAGAGCTGCCCTTGCGGACCTGGCCTTTTCCATAGAACAGCACAGTCAGCACCACGGCCCAGCCTTCCAGGGCTTTCTGAATGTCACTGGCCCGGGAATTCACAAGGCGTTTCCTGTTTCCTTCCACCCTTGCCCGCTCCCGCCCCCTGGCCCTGCCCCACCTCCTGTGCATCGTGCACCCACCACCCCGCCTGCAGGCCCACCCCGCCACACTCACATGGACAGCACCTTCACTTCCAGTATTTCGTGCCTCAGCTCCAGGCATCTTGTGGAATTATATTCAAAAGGTCCCTCGTAAAATTCAAAGTACCTGGGAACCAACAGGGACAGAGGTTAGGCAGAGAAGGGGGCCAGGCTTTCAGGATGTGCCCGGTGCTCAAGTGGGACAGCCGCAGGGTGGGGGGGTGGGAAGGTGGGGCCTGGCCAAATAAATAGAGCAAACCAGCCTCACCCCAGCGGAAGACTGGTGTGGGGGCTCCAGGCTGGACCACTGGGGGCTGGATTACTCACAGCACCCTACTGCCCCTGGGAGGGTAAGCATTTACAGCAAATACTGAAATTCAGAAGCAGAATTGGTTTCAAGTTTGTGGCTGAAAAGGCGAGGAGAAGGGGGGGGATGTTCTGGGCACCTGTTCTCTCTTCCCTGTGATCAGAGAAATCAGTCATTTCAGGAGGCAGCATGGGAGGCTGGGGCAGTGTGACTTCAGGTCATCAGCCCATCCTGCCCTTTCCTGCCCAATTCTCCTTCCTCCTCCTCTTGGGAAAGCATCATACAAGGACAGCCACAAGCGGAGCTGAGCTTTCTCTGCATGTTCTACTTTACAAAGCATTGCCGTTTCCATTAGCTCACTTGATCTTCTTGCGCACACTGTGATGGAGATGAGGTTGAAGTTTCTTTTTCCCCATTTGACAGATGAGAAAACTGAGGCTAAGCAGACCCAGTTCCAGGTCACACTGTGGTGCAGGGCAGGGCTGGGCCTTGGTCTAGATCCGAGGGCAGAGGAGTCCAAGCCCTTCCCAGCATCAGCTGGCTTCAGGCATGCCACAGTCCCCTCAGGACACAGCTCACTCCCTGGGTCCCTTGCACCAGCTTCACACAGTATAATAATGAGAGTTTCACCCAGAGCTTACTGTGATGGGCCCAACACTTGATGTGGCTGAACTGACTGTTAATCTCTATAGCTAGCCTAGGAGGAAAGTGGTCACCATAAGCATCCCCAGCAGGTTCACACACACCTAGACAGCTGGTAGCAGCAACACTAGGATGTGAATCTGGGCACTGACTAACGTCTGCCATTGCCCACTCAGCTGGTGTCCCCTAGAAAGGGATCCCTGGCTTCCCACAGCCTCCCACAGCCACTGGCCAAAGAGTCACCTTCATAGACTCCCCTCGTCATAACTGCCAGTTCATAGCAGCCCAGAGCAGGTAGAGCATCTACCTGGCTGGGGTGGGGGGCAGTGTTCCCATTGAGATGACAGGAGTTCCTCCTGAGCTCCCTGAGGACAGATGCAATGGCTCAGCCACTGGAGCATGGTGGGGTGTCCCAAAGGAGAGGACAGATGATCTCTCGCCTGCCTGGCCTCTCTCTTCCTGGAGGTTGTTCAGAAGCTATGGCTGAGCTCTCTGACTGGGCCAGATTAAGCTGGGAGGATTGGATCCTATTACAGCCTCAACCCCACAGAATCAAGACCCCTGCACAGTCAAGTCACACTAAACTTGGGGTGAATGGCCTCGTGACTACCAGCCCTGGAGAATCAGAAGTTGGGGAGCCACAGGGCTGCTGCTGGGCTCTGCAAGCCATCGTGAATTATTTAAAAGGGTCATCTCTTGAGCATTTGCCAAAAACCTTCCCAACACAAGACCACAGCTATCTCATATGAATACTTACATGCATAACTTATGTACACAAACTTATGTACATGCTGCTTTAGAAATATTAAAACATTTACCAATAAATTGACTCCTATTTACAAAATAAATTGGCTCCATGTTTTCATGTCATTAAAGAATTTAAACAGAGCTAAAAAAGAACTAGATAGCCAGGACCCCAAATATCACTCACCTTTTTCTGTTTCCCTTGGGTTTTGGAACTCCCTTCTCTATCTTTCTCACCCAGCAAACTCAGTGTTCCTTCAGTACCCAATTCAAACAGGAAGTAAATTGGTGGTTGTCTGGGGGGTGGAGGGAAAGTTTGGGGAGAAATCGGGAGTGACTGCTAATGGGTATAGGATTACTTTTTGTAGCAATCAAAATATCCTAAGATTGATTGCTGTGTACAATGCTTTGAACATACTAGATAACCCAATGAATTGTACACTTGAAATGGTTGAATCACATGGTGTGTGAATTATGTCTCAAAGATTTTATTTTAAAAAGAGAGGTAGAAGGTGGATACTGTGGATAGAGGCACCCGACATCTGTTGCAATACCCTTGTGGAATGCCTTCTGTACTAGAGGGGCAAGCAAGCTAAAACAACCTTTCCCAGACTCCCTTGCAGCTGGGGTTGTACATGTGATTTAGGTTCAACCCATCAGAAGCATGGGCATGAGATCTGGAATGGGAACCGTGTTGCATGAGAAGAGTGGCAAGGCTCATGGCATCCCTCTGCAGGCTCAGGAGGTTGTGGAGGTGGCATGGCTCTTGGAGAATGTGGCAGCAGCTTCCTGATTACATCAGAGGCAGCAGCTTTCTCAGTGGCCACATTTCACCATGCACTTTGGGGAAGCTTTCCTGGAAGCTCAGCCTGGAGTCTTTCTTTAGTCTTTCTGATGATTCTGTGACTCTGTCAGCTAGTTATACCCCGAATAAGTCACTTTCTGCTTAAATTGGCTAAAATGAATTTGTTACCTGCAACTAAGAATCAGGCCCAATATAAGGGGCCAGCCTTGGTCCACACAAAAAGTCCACGACCTTGGCTGTAACTCATGCAGTGTTACCAGTCACATAGCAGTGAGGTCTGGGGTTTTCTCACAAAGATCACCCTTGCAACCAGAGGAATCCTCTGGGTTACCTGAAGCCATGTTCCCAGGCTGCTACTAAGAAAATCTCCAGATTCAAATGATACAGGAGATAATTAGGAGGGGACTTATCCTAGAGTTCTCAAGGACTCAGAAGACTGGCAATCACATCTCACATTTGCATCTAATTGATGTGTGTGACTTTGGGCAAATCATTTCCCCTCTCTGGGCCTCATTTTTTTCCTCCTTAAAACAAGCTGTTTGTGGTGCAGCCACTGTGGAAATCAGTTTGGTGATTCTTCAGAAAGTTGACATAGAATGACCATATGACCCAAAATCCCACTTCTTTCAAAAGAATTGAAAGCAAGGACTTGAACAGGTATTTTTACAGCAATGTTCATAGTGGCATTATCACAATAGCCAAAAGGTGGAAGCAACCCAAGTATCCATCAACAGACGACTGGATAAACAAAATGTGGTAAATACATACACTGGAATATTATTCATCCATAAAAGGAATGAAGTTCTGATTATGCTTCAACATGAATGAAACTTGAAGACTTCATGCTGAGTAAAGTAAGCCAGACACTAAAAGATAAATATTTTTTTATCTCACTTACGTGAAATACCTAGAATAAGTAAATCCATACAGATGGAGAGTAGATTACAGATTACCAGGGGCTGGAGAGTAAGGAGAATGGGGAGCTATTGCTCAATGGGTCCAGAGTTTCTGGTTGAGGTGATGAAATGTTTTGGGGAAGTGGATGTTGGTGATGGTAGCACAACATTGTGACGGTTACTAATATCACTGAGTTGTACACCTGAAAGTGATTAACATAAGAAATCTTGAATTGTATATACATCACTACAAGAAAACTTAAAAAAAAAAAGCAAAGCTAAAAAACAACAAAAAAAATCATCGAGTGTTTGAACAAGGTGGTTTCGTTCACTAAAATCCAGCACAAAATACAGAAATACAGGTCCTTCAGTGTTTCCCACTCACTCACAAAGCCAAAGCAAAACAATAACTTGATGATCCACAACAAACAGGAGGAAGAAATGCTCAAAGGAAATTAAAACCAAGCAGCAACTCCCCTTTGATCCTCCAGCCCCTCACTTCCTCCACAAAGCTGCCCCTGCCTTGCCTCCTCCAGTCTCCACCCAGCCCCCCTTGGTCCTGAATTCCCATCATCTCTTAGCTCCTGGACTGGGCATTATAACGACCCCAAAGGATCCTAAGTCATGTGTTTAGTGGCTGTCAGATGGCAAAGCTTTTGGAACAGGGTTCATGTCCCTCCTCTGCTCCTCAGGAGCCCCCTTGG
>PVKY010002877.1:0-23663 GCA_004027775.1 Bradypus variegatus | reverse complement strand
TCCCATCTCTACAAGTTTAAAAAAAATTTTTTTTTTTTAATCTGGAATGGCCTAGAATCTAGGAGGTCTGAAGACAGAGGCTCCAATATCTTCCCACGAAATTCCAGGCCCATGGCAGACTGACAGGTCACAGACCAACTCTAGGTATTAGTTCTTACAAGTGAACTATTTGTCTTTACAAGACTATTCTAGACAAAGGAATTGAGGAAAGGTTGGCTCTTTCCTTTTTCTAACAGCTCTGAAAAAACAATCCAAACAAAGGTGTATGGCCTGAGAATTTGGGGCTTCCCTCTCGGATGCAAGTGATTTCCCACAGGGAGGCCCATCCAACTCTACTCCACTACTTCGCCCTCCCTTGTGATGGGCGAGGACAGGCCGAGCGGAGAAGATGCTGCTCTGAGTTTGCCGCAAACCCCTGGTGCAGCCCCACCCTCTGTGCACTTACCTGGGCACGGTGCAGCCGCTTGAGCTCCTCTTGCTTGGCCTGTCTCCGCGCCGCCTTCTGCACGCGCCGGGTCAGCTTGGCGTTCAGCTCCTCCTCCGTGTAGGTTCTTGGCTGGGGAGGACAGAGACATTTCCTCAGCCAGGTGCATGCAGGCCCGAGAGCGACTGGGAGGCTGGTGGGCAGGGGCCTGGAGGACTCCTGCCCCAAGACTGAAACAGGCTGCCCCCACGGAGCCCGGGCAAGACGGGGGAGGCACAGGCGGCCGGACAGGCAGGAGCAGGGCCGACTCTGCCTGCGGCTCAGCTGGTCCCCAGGACCTCTGCAGGGGCCCGTGATGCCACAGGGTGTGCCTAAAGGCCAGAGGATGAGACGGTGCCCCTCCACGATGAGGACGATGAGGACGGCAGGCTGGGTGGGGACTGACTGTTAGTAAGTTAAGGTGACGAAGGGACTCCCCTTTCTCTTGGAGATCACCACTTTCCGTATAAGGAGGTTGTTCTTTTTAAGACTGGTGGGGTACTGGGAACACCGTTCCTACCAGTCAGGTGTTTCTCCTAGCCTCCTACTCCCAGGAAGCTCGCAGGGAGAGGAGAAGGGAAAACTGGTATCCTTTATTTTCTTGTTTGGTTTCAAAAGCCACTTTCTTCCACTAAGTTGTATTAAGGAGGCTCTTTAAGAAGTAGAGAAAACAGGGGTGCTTCCATCTGAAGTCTTGGTGAACCCCAATCCTTCCAGAAATGTGGAATGGGCCTGGGTGGGCTCTGGGCCTGCACAAAGGCAGGAGAACATAGTGGGCCAGGGCTGCGTCGGCCAGGCCGCGGCCATCAAAGGGATGGAGACCGAGCCACGGCAACTCTGCTGCCAGACACCAAAGGCCTCGGCCAACGTGGGGCTCTGGGAGCTCCCAGGCCTGCCAGATGCCCTGGATTGACACTGGGCCACCAAAGAGAGGCAAACGTGAGGGGTCTGCCTTTCTTCATAATTCTTTCTTCACCGCCTCTAAGAAACCAATAAGGGGAGGCTTTCCCAGACATTAAAGGGGACCGGATATTCAATTCAGGGCCTTTTCAGCCGGCTGAAGAGCAGGGCTCAGCCTCTCTCTCATGGTACACCTCCAGAAAGTTCCGCTGCCAGTGTGTGCTGTGGCCCCATGCACGGTGAGCTCAGTTAGTGAGGGGCTGCAGGGGCAGGCGGCCCCTGGGGTTAATCACAGGTGCACATGCAACAGCTCGGCTGGCGGGAACGACACACTACCTTTGACGCACAGGCGCTCCTGAATGCCAAGGTGGATGGTACATAAATCGACTTTTAAGGGGATGGCAACAGAAAACAAAACAGAACAGTAGTGATAATAATAATTAAAAAAAATTAAAAACAACACGCAGAAATGGAGCGAAATCAGTTAGAAGTTTAAAACAAATGCACAGCACCGGAACACAGGATGAGGCCCTACAGGGTCGGGGGTGCAGAGGACGGGCCCAGGTATGAGTCCTGGGAAGGGCAGGTCGCCCCCCCCCACTTCTGAATGAGGCTGGGGTGGCTTCTCTGCTCACCTCTGTGACAGCTCCTTCCTCACTACCCCCAAATGTTCTCTTTTCTCCTCTCCATCTCACACGTGTGCCTAAGTTAAAACTGCCTAAAATGGGATTACAGACACTGTTCTTCCTTGTGAAAATTCCAACCACTTCTTCCACCTGAAAGCCACAGGCAGTGGGAGCCTCCTGCCGCCAGCGACAAGGACACGGACGAGAGCTGGGCAGCCAGGCTCACTACCGCTCTCTTCTAGCAGGCGCTCCCCTGCCAGCGTCCCTGGGACAGGGCACAGGTGGCCACTTCTTGATCATACACAGTAAAAGGAGCTCAAATAGCAGAAACAACTGCTGTCCGCCAAAAGCAGTTCAGGCAGAGCCTTACCCTCCTCTCCTTCCACTGACCTGTGAGCAAAGCTTCTCGGAGGGCTGGGGTTAGCTGCGTTTGCTCTTTTGCTTTCCTCATCACTCACGGTTAGGTGGTGGCAACAAGGTACTAATGGCCAAAAGGCAGTGAGGGGTGTGTGTGTGTGTGTGGCACGAGGTCTGGAGGGCCCGCTGGGCGGGGGCTGAGGGCTGAGGGCTTCAGGGTGGACTGCGGGCTCCTGCTGCCCCCGCGGCTTCTCTGTCCATCAGTGGGCACCACCCTGTAGGCGCTAACCGGGGACACCACCCCAGGTGGACACCCATCTCAAGAAGGACGCGTTGGCCTCCCAGTAGGTGTTTAACACTGAGCCTGAGCCACCACCCCACAAACCAGGGGAGGGAAGACTGCATTATAAGACGAGCCACGGAAGAAAACCACAACAAAACCAGGTGGTCTCCCAGGCAGCACACGGAGCAAGGTAACCACAACTAAGGAACAGGGCTCAACACCCTTTACTGGTGGCCAATGTGCAACTAAAGGTGGGAGGGTATGGCTCGTCCCCGATTTCCCGGTGTCTGGGGCTGGGAGGCAGCCCCCAGAGGAGAGGCGTCCCCACAGGCCCTCGCTGTGCCAACAGCCATGGGGCCAGGGGCTGCCAGAGAGCACAGGCACACCTGGGAAGGTCCAAGGTCACGCCCCTGAAAGGTCAGAGGTCACAAACAGCCCCATTCACTGTATTTAAAAATCAGACGGAAGCAAAGAAAAGAGGTGCACGTGCGGTATTTCTTGTCGATAGGGCTACAGGTGATTTTTTTTTTAACAATTGGTATCTTAATTTTCTCTAATAAGTATTTTTATTTTAAATAAAGTTACCTTTTTTTTTTTTTTTTTTAAGACAAACAGAAGCCCTGCCTCAGGAATGGGGTCAGTAACTCAAGAGGAAAAGTTTACCTATTTGTGCTGCCACAGTGGGGTCTGGTAGGGGATCTGGGGCTCTGTCACTGAGACCCAGCCTTCTGGAATGAATTCACATCTCATTCTTACTCCAGACACCCCATTCCCCACACTTTTTATTCTGAACATTTTTAAACTTACAGAACAGTTGCAAGACCAGGACAATGAAGACCTGGATGCCCTTTGCCCGGATCTGCCAAACGCTCACGTTTTGCCACACATTTGGTTTAACTCCCTTTTTACCTTTTCTTCATCTGTAAATATTTTAGCATGTGCTTCCTAAGAGCAGAGACATTATCCTAATGTTACTACAGTACTGTTATCACTTCTGGGGAATTTATTTAACAACGTGTTTATATGATCCAAATCAAATTTCCTGCACTGTCCCTAAAATGTCCTTCATGGCTGTTTTTGTTCTTTCTCTGCTTCAGGTTTCCCACCCTGAAAACAAGGTTGCCCCACTCTCGCCCAGCCCACCCGTGGCACCATGGTGGGTATTGGGCAGCCGCGCCAGGCCTGGCACTGTCCCTGGCGTTTTGCACGAGTGCTCCAGCTTCTCTCGTGCCAGGGCTCTAGATGGCGGCCCATGACTCGCCCACTGGCCAAGTGCACAGCCAGAAAGAGGCCCAGGGAGAGGCCACAGCCACTGGCAGTCTGCCACTCGACATCAGGCAGAACGTTTCATTCCTTAGTGCAGACCCAACCACAACAGCTACCGTAGCTGGAGAGCTGGTGGCCTCCACGCCACGAGCTGGCTGATGGCGGGCAAGTCCCCCCTCATCAGCCAACCACCGGCCCCATGCGGGGGTGTGTGTGAGGACTCACATGTTTATCCAGAAGCCATGCCTGGGTCGAACCAACACTACAGCCTGGGGGAGCTTGGCCCGGGGCACTCGCTTAGGGGCACATGACACCAGGCCCCTGGGGTTCAGCACACACAACCCCAAAACTTTGCTCAGGGCTAGTCTTGCTCTGCAGATGGCCAGAGTGGGGCAGAGAGAGGGCAGGCTTTTAAGGGCCCTTCTGGGAGAGCGGATGCAGAGCTGGCACCATAATGTCCGAATCCAGGATGAGATGACAGGAAAAATGACCAGCTTTTCCCCAAGTTGCAGGACAGGTGAGGAGGGGCCCTGGAGACAGCTGGCAGGGGTGGTCCTTACTGAATGAGCATGGGCAGGGCTCAGGCCTGTAGCCCCTTCCTGTCTGCTTCTAGGCCTGTGAACGGTTCGAGGCTCTCTGGAAGTTGACCGAGAGGCAGACTCAAGCCTCAGCCCCGGGAAGCTTTGTAGAGAAGGTATGTGATGTTTTAGGGGAGGTTTTCATTTAGAAAAGGGAGGGGAAAGGAGTCTGGAAGTGCCACCTTGGCCCAGAGGGTTAGCAGCAGCTCTGAAGTCGGATGGGGAGGGTTGGAAACTTTCAGAACCACCCCATCACCGTGACAAACACATCCTCCTTCCTCCTCCAACCTGACTGCCTCAGACACGGCTCAGGAAGTCCTTCAAAGTCAAGGCTGAACGAACACCCGAGAAGGCTCCCACCATGGAGATGAGCTTCCCAGAGCAACCACGTCTCCTTCTAAGCCTGGGGCAGCAAGGGGCCACACTGGAGCTCCCACACCCCCTCACTGCACAGAGCCCAAGCCAGTGTCCCTGGCTGCTTTCTGTAATAGCAGAAGATCTTCCCTAACCCACAAATCCAGTAAGCAGGCGGGATGAGCCGGCACATTCCTCGGTGATCTGGCCTTGCAGCAAGGCCTTCCCACCCACTACCCAAATCCTAACCCCCTCCCACCTCGCCCCCAGCCCCAGGCCAGGCGCCTCGTCCACCATCCTTCTGGGTGGGAGTGGAGGGCAGCAGTGGATGCCACGTGGGACCACCCCCAACGGTGCCAGGCTGCTTCCTGAGGCGGCAGAGGCTCAGTGCACAGGTCGTCCCTGGTCCTGTTCGTAAGAGCTGTCCCCAGGGCCTCCTGCCCCCGCTGCTCCCGTAAGGGCCTTCATAAGGCAATCCTACCTGGACACTGGGCCTGTCTGCAGGGGCTCAGGAGGGCACTCGCTTGGGGCCCTGGCTGTGGACTGGCTTTCCCTTCCCTCCTCCTGAAGGACAGACCCTAACAGTTAAGGACTCTGGTCCCCAGTGGGGGAGGTACATACCTCTCGTCTGGACTTCTGGGAGGACTTCTCGAGGATGTCATCACTGGAGAGGTCCGAGTCTTCGGAGAAGCTCAGCTGGCGCCGGAGCTGCAGCTCTGGGGGAGCAGGAAGGGTGGGCGTCAGGGCAGGGAGCAGCTGTGCAGCAGCCCAGATCCTTCCAATTCAGGTTATGGGGTCGGTGCACTCAGATGCTGACATGTGTTGGGCAGGGCTGCAGTGCCCATGCTAAACAGATGGTGCCCCCGGGGTGGCCTGCCCGGTGCTTACCAGCACCCTGCCCCTGCCCTGCTCAAAACCAGGCCCGCCCTGGGGGTGCTGGGATTTGAGGAAGGGCACAAACCTCCAGAGCCTCCCTCAGCAGGCTTCCAGGTGGCTGCCAGTATTCTTTACTGGGGGGAGAGCTCGGAGAGCCCCAAGCTCGCTCCCCAGCCCCAGCCGGGCAGCTCTGACCACCAGAGAATGCCCATGGTGTGCTCTGCCCAGTGATGACGCACCTGCCCTCACGATGGGAGACACCTGCTGGCGCCCGGAGCCCACGGTGGGCCCGCTGGAGGGGGTGCTGGAGCTCGACCTGTCGTCGCCCTTCTTCCTCCTGTCCTTCCTGTACCCGGAGAAGACCGACTTCCACAGGGACCTGGGCTTGGCAGCCGCCTCGTCCAGGAGGCTTGGGCTGGGCTTCTCGGGGGCCCGGCCCTCGCTTTTGGACTTCTTCTCTCTCTTGATTTTGCGGGGGGAGAAGAGTGACGACCGCTTCTTGCTCTTTCCGCTGGAGCTCTCGGATGAGGTGACCGACCCGTCGGGGCCCCCCAGGTCAGAGGGTGGCAAGAGGGCCTCTTCACCAGGGGCCTCAGGCTTTGGGGTGGGATCCTCACGACCTCTGAGAGCGGGCCGTATGGGGGGCTCGGAGCCCGGCTCCCTGCCCTTGGAGAGTGTGGAGGCCGCCCTGCGGGAGCTGCCTCTGAGGGGCCTGGAGGCCGCGGCTGCCACCTCCATTGCTTTCATCCGGCTCAGCTGCTGGGCCATGGCGTCCCGCAGCGCCTGGCTCTTCACAGACTTCTCCCTGGCGCGCATGCGCTCCTCGGCCAGCTCCTTGGCCTCGGGGGAGACCAAGGGCAGCCCCCTCTTTGGAGGCAGGACCCTGCCCTCCAAGCCCAGCAGCCTTCCATTCTCCTTGGCCAGGGCTGGGTGGAGGGGCTTCTCGGAGCGGGGCCAGCAGGAGGGGGGCGTGAAGAACTTCTCCTGCAGACTCGAGTCCTCCGTCTGCTCATCGTAGGTGTCCTCCACGTCGTCGGCGAAGGGGATCTCATCCACGCTCTCCACAAAGGACTTGCGCACCTCCTCCCGGGGGGGCTGCGCCAGCTCTCGGGGGGGCCGCATGAAGGCGGTGGGAGGTGGGGGTGGGACCACCGAGGCCTTGGGCTCAGCCTCCAGGCGCTCGAGAGGAGGGTATGGCTTCCGGAGCAGCGTTGCAGGCTCCTCATCCCGGGGAGGGGGCGGCGGAGGGCTGGAGGGGGGCGTGAGCATGGCGGAGTCCGAGGTGTTGAAGCTCTGGCTGCCCAGCGTCTTCATGTTGGACGAGCTCCCGTGCAGGCCCAGGCCTGAGCTGCTGGACAGGTCTCTCCGCTCGTCCTGGGAGCTTCTCAGCTCCCTGTCGGACGGGGACTTGGGGGTGGGAAGCGAGGGCTGGTCACCATCTGACTTGGGCAGGCCCAGCCTCTTCGGGATGGGTGGAGGTTTCAGGAGACGGAGCCCCTCGTCTGGAAGGGACTTCTCCACCAGATAGGACTTGAGGGGTGCTGACTGGAGGGCAGGTGAGGGGAAGCCAGGCTCAGGCCCCTTGCTCCGGTCCACGGGGGTGAGCCCCAGGCTGCGGCGGATCTTGGCGCTCTTCACCCAGAACTCCTCCACCAGGTCGTTCCGTTTCAGGGTCTCGTCCAGCCGGTCCCTGGGCTCGCCCTGGTTCTTCTCGGGGAGGGGGGTAGACGTCTTGGCTGGGACGGGCTGGAAGCGTATGGGGGACGTGGTGGGTGAGGGGACGGTGACCTCGGAGGCAGGCTGAGGCTGGGAGCAGATGGGGAGCTGGGCACAGGGGCTGGAGGGGTTGGCCGGCGGGGACGCCGGTGGAGGGCTGACTGGGGTGGGGGGTGTCCTGGCGTCTGGCAGGGCCACCGGCTGGCATCGGATAGGAGAGGGCACGAGCGTCTGGCCAGTGAGGATGTCGGCGCTGGGCTTCTCTTCGGGGAGCAAAATTTCAGGGAAAAAGTGCTCCTCTGGCGACTTCACCTTGCCGGCAATGGAGGCAAATGGGGTTTGGGTCCCCTAAGGAGAAGGAAGGTGAACAGAAGTTGTTTAGAAGCGACCTGTGCTTATTGAAATACACCCCTCTCTCCCTCCTTTTAACTCTTATTCAAATGGCACCAGCAAAAACACTGTTTTCTCTCTTTTTAGAACCACTGTACTTGTTTTGAACAGATTGAACCTTCAGGGTTTGGTTCATCTCAAACGTACCCAATATTCTTTGTCCACTGAAGTGAACCCTGGCCCCAAGGAACTAATGAATTTGGCTCTCCCTGTCCTGCCACTGACCCTCTGATACGTGAGCCTGGGGCTGGCACTGTAAGATTTTAGACAGTGACTCATTATGGCCTATGTGACAATCAAATTGTCCTCTGAAAGCCCAAAGATCCCCCCAGACATTCTTGCATGAATCCTTCTGTCACCCCACCTAAGGGCCTCAGAATGCTCCCCCCATTTCACAGGTGAAATCTCCTGACAGTCACACACTTCCTAATAGCCCAAAGACCAACTCATAAGCAGACAGGGTCTTGCCTTCTGCCCACACCCTGATCCGTTTTCCAGAGAGCATCTCCCCACCCGGGTTCCCCAGAACACAGCATCATGCTCTCTAACGCAGCATTCCCCAATGTGTGCTTCCCATGCCCTAGGAATAGGGACAAACAGTTCTGATTTTAATAGTTATGTGTTCATTTTAACATTATGTGAAGAAAAAAATGCACCTGTCATATCAAACCAATGATTTCACAAATACTGTTGCTTTAATTTAAAGACAATTGATTTTAGGCAAGGTGTGATGTATGGAATGACAGAAAGAGTGGAGGTGGCAGTGGGTGCTAAGGTTTGGGTGGGTGGGGACCTCAGCTCAGATGGCCTCCCCCCTCCCCCCACGACGAGGACAGAGCCAGAACTCGAAGGGAGCCCCTGTTCTCAACAGCTGCACTCGGCACTCCAAGAGCAGAGAGTATTTGTGGGGTTCCCTCGCAGCGAGGAGGCCAGGAAGCCCCTTCACGTCCTGTCCTGGGGGGGTGCACTCGGGCCCCACTGGTTTGCTGCCCCCCACCGGCAGCCCCAACACTTACCTCTGCCGCGGGGCTATGGGCCGGGGAGAAGACAGCAGCCTGCTCCTGAGGGGACTGGACGGGGCTGGAGGCCTGGGAGGGCCCTGGGAGGAATGGACACGGGGAGTTATGATAGGAAACCGTCCCCAGGCACACCCACAGCTCCTCTCCAGCCAGCAACGCCATAGGCACCCCGTCACAGGGGGCCGTTTACAGGGGGGAAGGAGGTCAAAAGATCAAGCTGAGGTGACTTCCGCCTAGCAAGGCGCCCTGGCCATGTTCCTGGGTTGCTCTTTAGGCCATTCTTCCGGAAGGAGCAGGTCCTCTCAGAAATGAGGGGACCTTGGGCTGCGTTTTCCCAGAGTGCTCCCCACTAGTCCACCTTCTGTTATGACCATCAGTGTCGTGTTGAAGTGTTGACTCTTCCGTGTGTATGGTCTGTCTGTGGAGTCTTGAGATGCACCACCCACCTCTCCTAGCCCCAGATACTAAACGGGAAGGGGCTGCGGGCCGGAGCCAGCTGTGGGGGCTTGGGGCGTGGACGGCAGGAGTGCTCTGGAGGGCCTTACCCTTGGGGCCACATCCTCAGGCTTTTGCGGCTCTCAGGAGGAATTCTGGACACTGCTTCTCCTGCCAAGAACCCGGACTCACCTCTCTCCTGTTGCTCTGGTGTGGGGGGTGGTGTCTCCCCCTCATTCTCTGACACCCGCAGCTCCAGCTCTGCTTCCACCTCTTCCTGGTGCCGCAAGCGGAGCTCGGTTTCGGCGTCCGAGGGGACATCATCAGACCAGTGCTGATCTGGCGGAGGGGTAGAGGGCACATCCTGAGCGGGACCAGGCCCCTTCCCCAGGCCTCCTGCCCTGCTCCAGCCACTGCCCCTTCAGTTTGTCAGCGGCGTCACGCTCACTGGATATCCAGACCAGGATGTCCAACCCGAGACCTGCCTGCCCCACAGCACTTCTAAGGGCCCCCAGGCCCTGGCACCAGAACCCGGGAATCAGAGCCTGGGATGCCCCGGGAAGGAGGGTCCAGTCTCAGGGCTTCCCATTCCGCCTGGGGTCTCCCACGCCCACCCGGCCTGCTGACCACCCCCTCACGGTCTCGCCCCACCTCTCCGACTTCTCCCAGCCCCTGCCCCTTTTTCCCTGCCAATATACTGTAACTCGTGAAATACCATCTCCCTCTATCCAGCTTTCAGAAAGCCCTGTAGGAAGCCCCCAACCTGCTGGGGTCCCCGCCCGCATTAACGAACCTCAGCCACACCAAATGGCGGCCCAGGGGCAGGTAAGGCAAGACGCACCCTGGTGGGTGGGGGAACACAGAAGGAACCCGGAGCTCCTTGATTGGCATCAGTGTGTATTTTTGATCTTCCCTGAGCTCAGCGTGCTCTGGGACTGCCCCTCACTGGGGAGCAGGGGCTTTGCCAGGAAGGAGAGGGGAGGCTCTGGGGTCCCCGTACCATCATCCAGCTCAGCACCAGTGTCCCCCGTGTCCCCATTCTCCGCTGCCTCCCCTTCTATCTCTGCAGGCTCCGAGTCCACATCTTCCTCCAAGTTAGTCTCATCGAATGGAACTGTAAAGCAGAAACGTTCAAAGAAAGGAAAGGACAGAGAGACAGATGGACAGACAGACAGCCTGCCTTCGGGGCCCCAGTGTTTTCAGAGCTGGGGAGACTGTGAGAAGAGGGAGGTGGCTCTGAGTCTCTGGATTTGGGCTCCAGGGTGGAAGCTGGTCAGACCTAAGTGCAGTGGGGGGCTGGGACGGGCCCAGGCACCTGTCCCTCTCTCCTGCAGAGGCTGCTGCGGGAGGCTCTGGCCTGGGGAAGGCAGGAGGTTGGAAAAGCTACGCTCCATGCCAGGGTGGCACCGTGCCGATGGCTTCCCAAACACGGAGGGGCTGTTTCTAACTCCCATCTTGCGGTGACAGAGCCGGGGTCAGGGGATCTGTTTGCTCAGCCCGGCATCCCTGGCACCATTGGGGTGTGAGTGGGAGGTGACACATGACGAGGGAACAGCAGGGCCGAGAGCACCTCCCTCTCACCTGGCAGAGGTGGCAGCTTTGCTTGGGAGGATTTGGAGAAACACTTGTTTAGAGAACAGGGAGAAGGACGAGGGGACGTATAACATTCCTTGTGGGGAGTTGAGGGAGGCCCTTCAGCGCCACAAAGTAAGGGGATGCACAATTCAACTCTGTTTCCCTGAGGGGGAGCCAGCCCTCTGTCACACATACACGCACACCCTTGCACACCTAGAACCCACACTCATAGTTCAGAGTAAGAGGCAGCAACTGAGAGAAACACTGAACACCGCTTTAGAGGGTGCCGAGAAGCCCCGGGATCCCAGAGCCTGACTGGGTCCCTCTGTCAGGGCGCCATGGCCTGCCTCTTCTGGTGTTCTCAGCCAGCCATTCTATCACTCCTGAAGGTTTTGACTTCAGGAAACAGGGTTATGCGTCCCTGTGCATATACAAGAGTCTGCGGCTCAAGCCCAAAGGAGTGTGGGAGGAACTACTTGTTGCACAGTTGGGCGAATTTCTTAAAATGGGAGAGGGCAGGCCCTGTGAGGACCAGAACCCCTGAAGGCTCCTCTCTGAGCTCAGCTGAGTGACGCTGCGCTGTAGCGCTCTAAGGCCAGGCAGCCTGAGGTGGCAGAGACCCTGGAGGGGAAAGAATACCAGTCAAGGGGTGGGGGAGGGATGGCCACCGGGAAGACACTGGCAATATTTTACTTCTTGACTTAGCTGGTAGGTCCACAAGTTTTTGTTCCTTTAATAAATCCTTAAGCTGGAGACTTATCTTCTATGCAGAGCTTATTAATAATAAAATGACAACCCGGAATGAGTTTTTGGAGAACTATAGGCAATGGGTTTGGAACACAACAGACAGGAAGTCCAGGCTACAGGACGGATGGGAGTTTTCTGTGGTAAGTTCTAGGTTGGCAAACAGTTAATGCCACGTTCCTCCTTCTGAGGTGCAGAGCTGCCAATGGAGCCGTGATCAAGTGTGGCTTTAGCTGGGAAAATACCAGGGGAAAAGCTACTCAGTCACCAGCTCAAGTCTAAACCCTTTGTGGGTTGACAGAGCTTTGGGTCACTGAGGAAGACGGCTCACCGAACACCAGGGAGTGTGACTTCCCAGGCTCAACAATGTGAGGCACAAACAGCATCCCCCGCCCATGAGCACCCATCTCCTCGGGGGGCCCTCCTCAAGTCTGAGCTTTGCATTCAGACAGCGAGATCCTCATCATACAACACCCTTTTGGGGGAGGTTGGGTGGGCACCTCTTCTCCCCCAGAACCCTCCTCTTTGGTCAAGCAGGTTGCCTGTGGGGTGGGGACAGTGACGTCATCCAGCTGGCCCGGGGCTCCTCGGGGGCTGGTGGGATAAAGGCCCCCTTAGAACACCACCTGGGCTGGTCCCGGGAGAAGGCTCACCCCCACTGCACCTGCCTGGATGAACCTGAGTGCTGAGCAGAGGGGTGGAAATTCCACCCTTGCACTGTCCAGTCAACTGGGAGCAAGCACAAAGGAGACCGCAACCTGGGACTCTCCGGCCTGGCAAAGCTCCAGCAGTCCCAGCCACTTGGCACTTGCCGTGGGTCTCCAGCTTAGAGTTTATGCTAAGAAACGCCCGACGTAGCCTCAGAACGGGTGAGGGGTCGACACCCCTCAGGGTGCCTTGAGAGGGACAACAGTCACACAAATCAAAAAACAAACAAATGAGAAAAATGGAAGCATCAGTGGCAGATGTGGAGAGAGGCACAGCTCAAGGGGTGGATTAAATCCAGGTTAAGATGGAGCGCAAGGTGCCGCAAGCTGCCACGCAGGCGGATGAGCTGCAACTACGAAAGCCAGGAATCGCCGACACACTTAGCTCTGGGTTCCTTTCTGCTGCGGCTGGGGTGATCTTGCACCACAGCCTTGTCCAGCAATCCCAGAGACACAGACTAACTCGAGGAGAGTGACCAGTGGTTCCTGTTTACATGAAGTCTTCTCCCTCTCCTTGGGGCTGGGGGAAGGCCCCTCCTGCTGTGTGTGTGTGCACGTGTGTGTGTGTGTGTGTGTGTGCATATTTCTCCTGCTGCTGGTGAGCGCTGTGGGCTGGGCTGGGAAGAGTCTGGTGGCAGAGATCTATGGGCTCCAAACCTGCTCATTCCAGAAGTAACTGCTGGGACAGTGGTTCTCAGCCAGGGGGCAGCACTGCCCCTCTTTTAGGGGGGCTAGTTGTTGGTTATCTTAATGACAACCATTAACAGGTAAGGGTGGAAGGTGTACCCCTGACATTTAAAGGGTGGGGGCCAAGGATGTTTAGTTGGAAAGGACCATCCCACCCCAAATGCCAATAGCTCCCTTGTTGAGAAACATGTCTCCAGAAAAATCCAGGGAGAACAACTCATGGTTTTCAACTCTCTTTTGGCTCAAGTACCTGAAGAAATACCTGTACCTGCACCTCAGTCAGAAGATCCCACGGATGTTACACCTGGTTATGCCTGGCTTGAGCTGAATGGTATCCACCAATCCTCTCTCCCCTCTTCACTGATAATTTTTCCATCAACTCCCTCTGAATTCTGGCTGTTTGCTTCTCTGATACTTTGGTAGGTTTCTGGAAGACTGTGATTCCTTCACTCTCACATCTGATCACTGCAAACCCAGAGCTTCAGTGCTAACAATGCCCTTCGGCTTTGGCCTTCACCCAGGTCTGCCAGTGAAAATGTTCGTCTCTGTCCTGGTGACACACTGCAGCTGTGCCCTGCAGCTGGCCTGTGGGCCTGCAGGTGGGCGTCGGCAGGTGAGGAAGGGGGCTTCGGAGGCATGCACGTGCCCCCCACCCGCGCTGGCTCTGCCCTCCACATGCACCAGCCACAGGGCCCGGCCTGAGTGTTAGGTAGCAGCGGAGCTGCGCGCGAGGAGGTTATGGTGAATGGGGCGGGCACACATCACCAGACTACCTCCGGAGACCGTCTCCAGCCAGGCCTGCACTGCTGCGCGGCGGAGAGAGGGCAGGTTGGGCACTGGATTAAAAACAGAGGATAAAGACCGAGTTAACATGGGAGGGAGCATATCCTGTGGAGGAGAGCGGAGATTGTTGCCGAAGTCTGAAACAGACAAGAAACCAAGATGACTTCATGAGCCCGCAGCCGGGCAGGTGCCGATGGGTAACGGTGCAGCAGCTGGCATCTGTGCTGGCACTGGGGATGAGGGCAGGGGGCAGGGCACAGGTGAGGGGCTGCCCCACCTGGCCGCCTGGTCTCCCTCTTCAGCACCCTCTGTGTTGCTCCTGGGTGTTTACGCCGCTGCAAAAACGGTTAGCGGATGTCAGTTCCACCTATTGGGTAATGATCTGGGGCTGTGGCCGGAGGAGATCAACTATTCCCATGAAATCCTGCACCATACAAAGGGCAGGAACCCTCTTGCAGGGTGTGTGGGCCATGGAGAACCTGAGGGAAATGAATGGGGGGCAGAAGCTGACGTCCAAGGACCATGTTGGGAGCGGGGTACACTGAGTATGGGAGGGATGGATGGGGCAGCAGCCTCCATGCCCCTCCAGTCTCCATTTTTTTCTTTTATTGCTCTTCCTTAAAAGAAACCAGGATAAGGTATGTTTTCATCGTAGGGTGGGAAAACAGAGCATCCAACCTAAAACCTAGAGTTAGAAACTGTCATGACTTTCGTGGCCTCCTTGGTAGAAATCTCTTCCTAAAACTTCACACTAAATACCACTGAATCATACACTTTTAAATGACTAATTGTATGTTATGTGAATTTCAAATGACTTAAAAAACACAAAAAAACTCTTCATTTCAGTTCCAAATATGCTCCCCCACTGCCATCCTGGCAACACATTCACACCCAGACACACTCCACAAGGAAAGTACCAGAAACTTGTACAAAGCGGGGAAAGAGTAAGCCTGCCTAGAGAGATGGGAGCAGGAAAGCCAAGCCTTGGTTTTCCAAAGGTTGGGTTCACTTAGGAGCCAAGAACCTCTCAACCCACAGAGACCTTTACAGATGCTCAAACAAGTGTCAAGGGCAGGTATCACGGCCAGCATCAGGGAATGAAATGTTCTGTTGGCTTCTGCTTTTGATCAAACTGAAGGGCTCCGGCCCCGCTGGAAAAGTCTTCTGCAGCAAAGGCAGGGGCAGCAGGGGTGGGGAGCCCGGCAGGGGCCGGAGCCCTGGGCGTGAAGCAGTTACCTCCAGAAGGAGAGGACTCGGAGGTGGGCTCCGCTCTCTCCTCCTCCTCCTTCTCACGGACGTGTGTCCAGTGCACATCAGCCTGGATCTCCAAGGGGTCAGCTGGGTTTATGATCGGCCGCAGCCTCTGCTTCCCGGCTGGGGTATCAGGTTAGAGGAGTGGAGGAGAGGATGGAGGGAGGAGGAATGGGGAGGGAAGGAGAAAACAGACAGTCAAGGGAAGGAGGGGACAACACACCACAGGAAAGGAAACAGAAAGAGAAGTTACAGTGCTGGCCAGGGTCAGGATGAACCCAAAGGAGGCAGAAACTGAGAACATGTGCACACACTCATGTGAAGAACTTGTCCTCCTTCAGCACTTCAAGCCCATGTCAACGAGGAGAACCACATGTTCCCACTCAGACACAGAAAGAACCTTCCTTTCTGATGCTTTTTCCCTCCACAACTGTACTTAAGGGCCCCAAATGTGAGGTTGGAAGAAACAAGCAGGCCTCCGAAAGGTCAGGTTCTCTGCTCTGTCCCCCAGCACAGCGAGGGTTGCCTGGGACAAAGCCTGTCCATGGCCATCAGTTGCGGCCAGGTGCTTACCGCCACCGGCCACGTGGATGGTATCTCCTTGGGAATTTAAGCCAAGCGACGGGAGAGAGGTGGGACAGGAAGAGGACATTCTGCTGTCAACTAGGCAATTCACGTTCAAGAAACTGACCCTGCTGTTAGAGAGGAGAAGGCCCCCTCCACCGCGGGTCTCGTGCCACATGCTGGGTCTGGGGCGGGGGGGATGGAGGTGGGGTGACATTGGGAGAAGAGGCCAAGCTCAGACAGTGAACCCCAGAAGCTTTGGGAGCTCGTGGCAGGACTGGGGCCAGCACTTCTCTGTTGTTTTGGAGGCCAAAGCACTTTCCTTATAACCACATTTGGAGCCCCATTGATCCCTTCTGGACACAAAACCTGGTTTCTCAACTAAATGAAAACCTGCCAGTGGCAACTTTAGATTATTCTTGCCATGAGAGCCCAAGGAATGTGCATGCAGCCCCTGCCCTGCAGGCCCCTAGGTTAGTGCTTGGGCCACGCTGTACAATCGGGATAAAATAAAGGGACAGCCAGCAATTTGGGCAGGAGGGTGCTTGGGGGAGGAGAAGGGCTTCTCAGACAGCAAGAGCAGGTGCCACCTGATCTGAAAGGTCCAGCGTTCCTGACAGGAGACACCTCCCCCTGGAGTATCTGTTCCACTATCTAATGGGACAACCTGACTTTGGCTTCAGTCTCTATAACGGCATCTGCTTCACCACCAGGGGCCGGGTGTGTGGCATGGGCAGGAAGTACAGACAAGATCACAAATCTGGATGCTGAGGTTGTGCTCCGTCATCTGTGGGGCTTTAGTCCCTGATTTACTGCTTTACTGGGGCTGCTGGTCTCTGTAGATCCGTGGATTTTTCCTAAGGTGGATTTGCTTTTATGGGATTGAATCAGGCTGAATCATGGCTAAGTCGCCAGAAAGCCTGAACGTCTTACTATCTTCTAAACAACAATGGGAAGAGAGCTGTTCTCCTCCCTGGATGCTGTGCTGTCATCTGCTAGTAAGCGTAGCTGTGGAGACATAGCAGCTACGAAGCCGGCTTCCCCCTTTGCAGAGAAAGGAGAGGGAGGCACTGAGCAAGGCTCTGCCACCTTCAAGAGCTGTGCCCGTCTCATGAGCTTCCTGCATTAGAGAGGCGGAGTCTCGACTTGAGGGGACCTTGCAGCGGAACACACAAAGGGGACAGAGGAGCCACGTTCCAGTCTTCTCTGACCTCTCTTTGGACTCATGGGCGGTCGGTGAAGGCTGGGCCCAGGGCAGGAGCCTGGCCATGTGCACCGAGGCGTGGCAGCATGGCTTCACAAAACACAGCTCTTTTCCTGTGGGACCTGCTCTTGGAGGCATACTTGGGATGGCTGCCAGGGAGCCGGGGCGGGAGGTGGGCAAGGGGGTGAGTGAGTACCTTTACGTGTACCCGTATCTACTTCCTCTGAGAAACGCTGGAGCTGTGGGCCTTGCAGTTCTCTGTCCCGGGGGCAGTACTCCCCTTCTACAGCAGGGGGAGCCAGACACCCACCAGCAGCGTCAAGAATCCCGCCTGGGATGGATGGAGAGGAAAGGGCGTGCAGGGGAGGAGAGAGAACGGAAAACAGAGATGTCTTCAGCAACAAGGCAGTAACGTCCTTTTGTGGTCTCCACAGGCATCTAAAGGAACAGGGGCTACGGGCTAGGGACAAAGTCTCATGGCCAGTACTCCCAGAGTTTTGCGCTGAATTTGTCAGTGTCTCTCTCTCCAGTTAAAAACTGTCCCCTGCGGGTTTGGGCCTGACGTGAGTTTGGGGCCAGGATGGGAAGTCTGCATGAGGGAAAACAGGCATGAAGAACTTTCCTGACAGGGACCAGGCTTTGGCCCCAAGCTGTCTGGGGTAAGAGCCGCCAAGTACGATACTCCTCAGATGTGATGACATGTCTGGAATGGCACAAGCAGCAAGTGTGCTCGGCCCTCTGACAACAGGGACACGGGGACCCCCCACCCAGTGCTGCTTCACTGCTCATAACACAGAGTGTGGGAGGCAGGTGCCAAGTGCTGCCTTGCAGGACCCTGGCATCTGCTCGGAGAGAAGAGCTGGATGGAGGCTGAGGAGGAGCTCCTGAGGAGCCTGAGGACGAGCTCCGGCCATGACCCCAGCCAGATGGGTGCTCCCTGCTCGCCCCACCTCACCAGGCTCAGGGTCTCAGCTGCTCTCCAGAGGGGGCAGGAGTGACACGGCTCCCCAAGGACCAGATCAGAAGTGGAAGCTGCACCCGGAAAGCTCTGTGGCCAGTCTGTGCCCTGTCCTGGCTGTGCTAGCAAAGGGGCTGCAGAGCTGAGAGCATGGGATTTCAGGAAGAGCAGTGATAAGCGGCAGAGCCATCCAGAATTTAACCTGCTCCTGCGACTGGCAGCCAGGAGGGGCCGTGGCTCACAGGCCATTGTCCTTCTCTCCCACCCACCAGATGACCCTTTCTCTTCACAGAGGGAGACTGAGGCCCAGCAAGTTTGTCCTCATCACTTGAGGTCCCACAGAGCCGGACCAGGCAGGGACAGAACAGAAAATCTCCAGCCCAAAGTGAGATTGCATTTCAGAACCAGCCAGTCTGCCTTAACACCGGCCCTCCACTGCCTCCTCAAAACCGAGTCAAAGGTGCCACCTGCTCCACACGCTGCCGGCTGCAGCCCACCCACCAGGCCCCTAAGCTAACGGTCCCCTCCTCAGTGACAGCGACATGGAGCTGAGAGGAGACTCGATGCTCTGCAGCCTCCAATATCCCAGACTGGCTATCGGGGAACCTTCTAGAAAGTTAATTCCCCTTCTTTACTAAAATAAATTTCTGTAAGAGGAGCTGAAGGGAAAAGAAAATGAGAAGATGACAAGAATGAGTAACTAATTTGGATGAAGTCCTTGCGCTGGTCCTTTACCTCCCATTTGCGATTTCCAGGAAGACTGTGCACGAGGGCGCCGTCTCCACTGTGACAGCCTGTGGACGCCGCGGCCTGCCCGCCCCTGCTCCCTGACCTGCTCTGAGGCCGGGAGCGGGATCTGGGCTCTGCGGGGGGCGCGTGCAGCAGCTCCAGCCGCGGGGGCCTCTCGCACCCAGGCAGGTGCAGACCCTCAGGACGGGCCTAGGGCAGGGGCAGGGGCAGGGACAGGCTTTTTTCTGACCTTCACTAGACTCCTCCTCCTCCTCCTCCTCGTCATAGTCCTCCTCCTCCTCGTCGTAGTCCTCCTCCTCGTCCTCCTTCCCAGGCTCGTAGTCCTTCAAGGCCTCCAGCTCCTCCTCGCTCTTGCCTTTCAGGAGAGCATGGATCCTCACAGCCTCCTTCCACGGAACACCGCCCAGGTCAGACGTGGGCAGCTGGGGCCCCTCGTCCTCCTCCTCCTCCATGTCTGACTCGGAGCTGCTGCGAGGGAACAACCACACAGCCCGTGAGGGGGGCGCCCGGCACCAGAGGCCACGCACGGGGCGGGGGTCTCGGCAGAGCGCAGCCGAGAGGCAGGGGGCCAGGGGCTGCTGTGTTTTTACTTCCTACAGGACCTGAAAGGCAGATGTGTAAAATGTAATGAGAAAGCAGTGCTTTCGGACTCCTCACGTAGAGACATGCAATCTGAGACAAGGATTACAGGAAGGTGGGGGGCGGAGGGGGGCGGGAACATGGTTTGTGTTTACTATTGAGGTAAGCCGGCATCTAAGCAAAAGATTGTTATAGATTTAGGATGTTAAATTTCAGCCCCATGGTAACTACAAAAAGATATCAAAGACTACTCAAGCTCTAGGATGGAAATTAGAGTACAGGCTACTGGGGCAAGGACAGGGGAATGGGGAGTTAAGGCACAATGGGGGCAGGGTTTCCGTCTGGAAGACAGGGAAATTTCTGTGATGCAAAGTGGTGAGGGCACCACGATATTGCAAATGTGATTAATCCCACTGAACAGTATGCCTATGAATGGCTGAGATGGGAAAGTTTATGTTGTATATACATTCCCATGATAGACAGACAGACAGATAAGTAAAAAAAAGAGAGAAAGAACAACTAAAGAGACAAAGAAAATTAAATGCAATACATGATCCTAAATGGGATCTAGCAAGGGAGGAAAAAAGGCTCAAAGGGTCAGTAACATATGAAAAAAAAGGAATATAGACAAGCTTTATATCAAGGTAAAATTTCTTGCATTTGGTAACTACACTGTGGATACACAGAGAATATCCTTGTCTGGGAAACGTACATGGCAGAATTAAGAGTCCAAGGGGCATGATATGTGCAACCTACACTCAATTGTTCAGAAAATGCACTGATAAATATACAAATAGACATCCAGACAACAGACGGATAGATGGATCCATGGATGGATGGATAGAATGATATGGCAAATGTGGCAAAATGTTAAAATGGCTGGATCTGAGTAACTAGGGTAGGGTAGGGCTATGTTGGCATTCTCTGTATAGGTATTAGTTTGAAACTATTCCAAGATAAAAAGTTTTTTTAAATAAAGAGTGGATATAAGGGGGTAGACACATTCTCGGGAGAGGTGAATTGCAAACAAACACACAAGCACCTCCGTGAGCCTACACGAATGAACAGCTCTTTCTAGTGGGAGCCACATTCAGAGGGCATGAGTGGGGGGCTAGTTGTGAAATTAACTCATGATTCCGGGAACGGAGATTCTTCCGTCCTGATCCACCATTTGGTTTGAGGTGCTCAGGTCTCCTGGACTGGGACCAGATGGAAGCCCCATGAGAGAACTGTGGGTGCAGAGGGGAAGGAGGGGAAGCTGCCACAAGATCTGGCCTGGAAGTTAACCGTGGAACGGACGAGGCTGGGGGCGAGGGTGACAGCAGATTCAACAGTATACCCTGAGCCCACGCTACGTGCCACATTCTGAGCTGGAGGCTGTGGGAGATGCACAGGTAAAGCTGCAGAGAAGGCACCGTTCACTGCAAAGCCACCACCTGGGGACCATAGGGAAGGGGAGGCCAAATACGCCAGTCCCTGGGGCACTGCTCCTGACGACAAGCTGGCTCCCCTGCTGCAGGCCCACGGTAGCAGAGCCTGGTTCAGCTTCCAGTGGGAAGCACCTTCCACGCGAGAAGGAGTCCTGTGACTTAGAAAAGCCAACACGCGCAGCGCTGCCCTCAGGAGCATTGGCCCGCCTCGCCTGCCCTGCACAGAGAAGCAGCCCCCCAATACAGTTCAATCTCTTCAACACTGGGGCTCCCAGGCCTAAGAAGACCCAAGGTGCATGGTGCTCGGGGAGGGGCATGTCCCTAACTGGGCTGGGGGGTACTCTGCTCTCACAGGAAGGCAACAGTGACCTTTAGCATGTGGCAGCCTGGCCCCCTGGGGCCTTGGGCAAAGAGGACAATCAAGGCTGGTGGGGTCCTCCCCCACCCAGGGCCCACGTCACCTACATTCGGTCACCTACGTTCCTTGAGCCTCGGTTTCCTCAGCAGCAGGCAGGGAATGGTGATCCTGCCTGTGGGCATGTGGCAGGGATGAGGGATAACTGCTTTTCATCAGGAGCCAAGCCATTCATTCATCTGTTTGCCCAACTAGGCATTCATTTGTTCATTCAACAAAGACCGTCAAACAGCTACTATAGCTCAGCCAGTAGAAACAGAAATAAAAAGACCCAGCTCCTGACTGCAAGAAGCTCAGTTTAGTGACTCCTGCTTCACTTATCCATGGGTTCGTTCGCTCCACATGACTGAGCATCTTCTACTTCTCATGCATTTTGCTTGACAGTGGAGGGAATAAAAGGCCATCAAGGAAAGATCCTTATCAAGGGGAGAGAAGATGCAAACACATCCTGATAAGGTAAGGTAGAATAAAATGGTTGTGGGGATGGAGGGCTGGGAGGAAACAGTTTAAATTGGGCGAATGTAAGTCCATGGAAAGCTTGGCATCTGTATTTTGATCATTTTCCAGCCTTTCCTTTACTGATACTGTTTTTGCCTCACCTTCACTGACTTTCGTACTAGCTGACAATAACGTGACCTGGCACGTGTCATTTAACATCTTGGGAACAGGAAGTAAGGACAGGAATGCCTGCCATGCTTGCCTTCAGTCACAGGTGAGCAGTAATCCTTCAGGGGGCAGAGGGAAGAGCGCCCCGTCCAGCCTCGCCCCCATAGTCAGCGGGCAGCAGGGATGGTGTATGGCCTGCTGGGCAGTCCGGCCTGCTCATCACACTGCACGGTGGCCCAAGGATGGCTGCATTGCATGTAGGGAGGCCATGGGGCCTTATGCCTCCCCAGGCAGCTTTACGATGGCTCCAGGATGGCAGGAGCATGGCAGGAGAAAGAGAGTGGAAAGGTCAGCTTTGCTCCTCCTCAGCAGAGCCCAGCTCCCTCTGGAGAGGCCTTGCTCCTCACGTCCAGTGGGCTGGCTCAAAAAACCTGGCTCCCTGCTAGCAGCAGCAGAGAGAAATCCAAGAGGTTGCTGCCAGCGCTCCTTTCCTAGATGTCACTTCCAGAAGACCTCACAGTGGCCCTCTGGCTCTGGCCTTCAGCAAGGCTGGAGGTGGGTGTGAGGGGGAAGAAATGTGTGGTGAGGTCAACACCCCTGGAACTACAGCCTGGAAACTTCCCAAGTGGGGAGAATCACGAGACCAGAGAAAAATGCAAC
The DNA here is from genome assembly GCA_004027775.1 of Bradypus variegatus. Lineage (NCBI taxonomy): Eukaryota > Metazoa > Chordata > Mammalia > Pilosa > Bradypodidae > Bradypus > Bradypus variegatus. The sequence goes on along the minus strand of PVKY010002877.1, from coordinate 1,487 downwards.
ACAGGGAACCAACTTCTCCCTGCCTTTTGGAGGAGAGAGTGACCTCTGAGGATTAAGAAAATGTTCAAAACAGTTGAAGACACAGCCTCCAGGAGGAGGGGGCCAGAAGACCCGGTGCTTGAGCTCACCTCTGCGGCACACACGTACCCACGTGTTCTGTATGATGATCCGGTCAGGGTCTGCCTCCTCCTCCTGGATGCACTCTCTCAGGGCAGGGGCCACATCTGCTTTTTTTTTAAATCATATTTTTAATTGTAGAAGGGGCCAGATCTGCTTTTCTCACTGTGGTCCTTCTCATGGTGCCTAACAGTGCCTAACAGTGGTGCCTAACAGTGAAGATGGCAAACATGGGCTAGGGACCCCAAACAGCGAAAGCCAGTGCAGGCTTTTCCTGCTTTCAGAGGGTCAGAGAGATGGCTGACAGCCCCTTGCCACATGTCCGTCAGGAGGAGCCGTTCCCTTTCGGTGAGAACAATTTCTAGCAAAAGCCTCCCTGAAGCAATTTATCTGCAGTTCCTCACCTGTAAGTGCTTCCCTGAGCTTTCGCTCGAGTGTCATATTGAGGTGATGTTGGGGCCTGGTGGGAGGAAGCAAAACCAAGGGGTGCGTGGATATGAGCCTGAGAAGACAGGGCCCATCCTGGCCGTAATGTGCCAAGCAGTGGCTCTGCTGGGCCAGGAGAGGTGGATCCAAGGGGTGACAATCAGCTGTCACGGCAACCCCCGGCCACACTGACCACCTGGCTGGCAGCACCAGGAGCTTTTGTGGATAAGCTCGCTGGGTCACATGCCAGCCCCGTGCGAGAGCCACTATCTTTACTCCCCCTTGGCAGATGAGGAGGCTGAAGCTTAGAGGAGAGAGGACGATTGGGGGCGGTGAGGGGGAAGCCAGGGTCCCCACCCAGAGTGTGCACTGTGCCATGCGGTGCCCTCTGAGTGCTTCTCCCAGAACTGGCGGAGAGTTCTGGAGCTGTCCGGGCAGCAGGCTCAGGAGGAAGTCGGTGCTCAAGCTCAGGGCTCCCTGGGGCTCAGGTCAGGAGCAGAGACCAGGAATTTGGGCAGGCTCCACTGAGAATCAGGCAGCCTTCTGCCTGGAACACTACTCAAAGTCCCTGGGTGGTTTTCAAGGGCAAGTGGGGAGCAATGGTTTTCACTTTAAAATTAATCCACTCACGCTCAAAGTCTCTGCATCTGTCTGCCCCCTTGGGCCCCTCCCACGACCTCGCCCATGACCCCAACCCTGTACACAGGCCCCTGCTAAGGAGACTCCTAGGCAATCTTATTCGATGGAAAGTTAACCTGTGCCAGGTGGGCACAGTGCTCAGCAATGGCTCATGTTCCTGCTTGTTCTGGGAAGGGCGCTGAGGCCGGGAGGACCATGCAGGGAGGACCAGGCAGGGGACAAGCCGGGAGGACCATGCAGGGAAGACCAGGCAGGGGACAGGCAGGGAGGACCAGGCAGGGGACAGGCAGGCAGGGAGGACCAGG
>PVKY010002876.1:0-23673 GCA_004027775.1 Bradypus variegatus | reverse complement strand
GTATCTTTACACCAGTACCACACTATCTTGAGTACTGTAGCTATATAATAAGGTCCTGACATCAGGCAGTGTGGGTCCCCCTACTCTGTTCTTCTTCAAAGTTATTTTGTCTATTCTTGGTCCTTTAAATTTCTATATAAATTTTAGAACCAGCTTGTCAATTCTATAAAAAATGTCTGCTGAGATTTTGATTGGTATTATATTGAATCTATAGTTCAATCTAGGGAGAACCAGTATCTCGACAATGTTGTATCTCCTAATCCATGAACATCACATATATTTCCACTTATTTAAGTCTTCTTTTACCTCTCTCAACAATATTTTTTTTAATTTGCAATGTATTGTTTTGGCTCATCTTGTCAAAATAATCCTTATGTATTTAATTTTTATTGTAATGTACATAGTATATTTTGAATTTTTAAATTACTATTGTTCATTGCTAGTATATAGAAATATAATTTATTTTTGGACATAATAGACCTTTTCTCCTAAAATCTTTCAAAACTCACTTATTAGTTCTAGTAGCTTTCCATAGGATTTTCCACATAGAAGATCATGTCATCTGTTAACAAGATAGTTTTACTTTCTTTCCATCTGTATGCCTTTTGTTTTTGTTTTATTTTGCCTTATTCCACAAGCTAGAAACTCCAATGCAATGTTGAATAACAAGATGAGAGCAGACATCCTTACCTGTTTCCCAATCTTAGGCGGAAAGCATTTACACTTTCCCCATTATGTACTATGTTAGCTGTAGGTTTTTCTTGGGTGCTTTTATCAAGTTGAGAAAGTTTCCTCCCATTCATGGTTTACTGAGAGTTTTTATCACAAATGGGTGAATTTTGTCAAATACATTTTCTGCATCTATTGAAATGACCATTTAGCTTTCTCCTTTACTCTGCTATTAAGGCAAATGATATTAATTGATTTTCAAATATTAAAAATATAAATATAGAATATCTTTGCATTCCTGGGGTAAGCCCCACTAGGTCATGGTGAATTCTCCTTTTAATATATTTCTGGATTCAATTTGCTAATGTTTAGTTACGAATTTTTGCATCTATTGTTGTGAAGGATGTTGTTCTACAGTTTTCTCGTGATGACTTTGGTTTTGGTATCAGGTAATTCTATCTTCATAAAGTTAGTTGTTAAGTCTCCTCTATTTTTGAAAGAATTTGTGTAAGATTGGCATTATTTCTTCCTAATTTTGATAGAAATCACCAACGAAGCCATCTGAGCCTTGGGTTTTCTTTTTAGGAAAGTTTCTTAAATAATAAACTCAATTTCTTTAGTAGAAATAGGGCTATTTGGATTTTTTTTCTTCTTGAGTAAATTTTAGTAATTTGTCTTTCAAGGAATTGGTCTGTTTCTCTTAAGTGGTTGAATTTATGGACATAAAGTTCATTATATTATTTCCTTGTTATCTTTTTAATGACTAGACTCTAAAGTGATGTTCCCTCTTCCATTCTTGTTATTTGGCAATTGGTATCTGCTCTATTTTTTCTTGATCATTCCAGCCAGAGGTTTATCATTTTTAATGATCATTTTTTTAAAAAATAGATTTTGCTTTCATTAATATTCTCTATCATTTGTCTGTTTTCTATTGCATTTATTTTTCACTTTTCTATATAATTCCTTTTTTCTCTTATTTTGAGTTTAATTTGCTTTTCTCTTTCTAGCATCTTAAAGTAGACATTTAAGTTGTTGATTTTAAACCTTTCTTCTTTTCTAATATAAGCATGTAGAGCTATATATTTTTCTCTAAATTTTGCTTTAGCTTCATCCCAGAGATTTTGATATGTTGCTGTCATTATCATCCAGTTCAAAATACTTGAGATTTCTTCTCTGACCCAAAGGTTATTTAATTATTGTTTGATTTCCAAATACTGGGGAGATTTTTCAGATATCTTCTTATTATTGGTATGTATTTTAATTCCACTGTGGTCAGAGAATAAATAGACTCTATATTACTTCAATCCCTTTAAAATTATTGATTCTTATTTTATGTCTCAATATATGGTGTATTTCAATAAAGATTCCTGGGTACTTGAAAAGATGTATTCTGCCATTGTTCAGTGTGGTATTCTACAAATATCAATTAGGTTGATTTGGTCGATAGTGTTGTTCAAGTCTTCTCTAAATTTACTTCTTTGTGTCTATTTTTTCTATCAATTACTGATCATTGTCAACTATCATTCCCGTAAGTTTTTACTTCATGTATTTGGAAGATCTGTAAGTAGATGCATTCATATTTAGAATTATTCTTAAAACCCCAGAATACCTGTTACTACATATCTACATATATTTTAAGAAAATAGAAACTGAGATGAGAAAAAAATAGAAGTATAAAAATCAATCATAATTCCATCTCCAGAGAGATAAGCACCATCACCATTTTAGGGTATGTTTTTCAAAACATTTTCCATACATATGGTAACTTCCTTTTTTAATTGAATAGTCATGGACATTTTTCCATGTCATTATTATTCTTCAACATTATTTTTAGTGGCTGCATAATTTTCCTCATATGGATGCACTGTAATGAAATTAACTTCATGTTGTATTTACATTTTCCTCTTTCATTTTAATCTTGTGGATACCCACCCATTGGAATCTCCTTTTCAACTATTTTTCCCCTTTGTTCTATTAGCTTTCTTCTCCAGTTAGGGCAATCCACGGATTTGCTTGGCATGAGCTCTGCATCAGCCTCCCAAGATGTAGACATAAATGTTTCCCTGCACCAGCCCAAGGTGCAGCTCTGAAGTCTACTCTCAGAGCTATTCCCCCTAACCAAGAGCATCCATTCCATACCCTTTGGAAATGTTTGCTCAACCACCTCTAAATCCATCTACATCTCCTTTCACCTTTCTCCTTAAACACCATTCTAAATACCTGTTTATGGGAAGCTAATCCATTTGGTTGATATTTTTTAAGAGCCGTTAGAGAGCTATTTAGGTACCATACTTGGCATCTGAAAAAGACTCCATTGAAATCTCTCCTAGATTTCTCCCTCTCTGGGTGCCTGCTCCCCAGTCTTGTGCAACTGGCTGCTAACAGCTTGCCATGATGGCCTTCAGAGGATTGCACTTGGGCACTGAAGCTGCTGCAGCCCAGGGATTTTGCACTTTCCTCTGGGCAGCCTAGAGCCAATACCTGACTTACTTGAGAGTGTAAAAACCCACTTTTATTTGCTTCAAGGGGGCAAACTGTATGGTATTATTTACCTTCCAGGCTTCCCATGGGATCGGACCTTGTCTGAGACCTGAACCTGACTTTGCTTGGCTTCTTCCCCATCTCTATCCTTCTTCCCCTACTCCCTTACAGATTTTTCCTGAGAGCTCTTCCTTTATAAATCATTTGCCCCCAAATCCTTGGCCCAGGGTCTGCTTTTGGTGGAACCCAATGCTAAGACACCATTCAAATACCACCCAAAGCATGTTCAAGGTTGGAGCCTCCCAGCTCCCCATACTCTTACCATCCCACCTTCCAACTCACCTCTCCCACCCACCAAAAAGAACTGGTATGCCAAACTTAAAACAACTTGATATCTGAAAATCTATGCTTACACTGAAGAAATAGTAGGAGTTTTTATTCACTTTACAAAAGGATTCACAACAGGGTTCTCAATATAGGGAACTCCACTTGTGTGCTTAAAATTAAATTTACAAAAAGAAAAATTGACCTAAAGTAACTCTTCCAGAAATAACGTACCCTATATAAAGCAGTGCCCCATAGAGCAACTCAATAATTGAGACTTTGAAATCCCTCTCTATGAAAGTGGCTTTCTCCCGGGAACCCCCTGGTAAGTTTCTAACTCTTTTTCTCAGCCATCCCTCCCCATCCTGTCATACCCTGAAGGTGTTGCCATGGTGATCGTGGGAGTGTGACCTCCGAGTAGTTCAGGCTCAGAAAAAAGGGCTTCTGACGGTGTGGCTGAAAATCAGGGAACTGAGAGGCAAATGGCCTTCTCCTGGGTCAGTTGGGCAGATATTTGACCAGTTTAGCCTTGGAAATGTGGGGAAAGAGCTCAAAGGCCTTGGGATGTCCAGGTTAGCTGACACTAACCCTGCTACCCTGTGAAGAAGCCTTAACCATACACCTTGCCCTGGTTTAGACAAATGTACACACTCAAAGAAAGGCCATTCTCAGGGATGCAGGCTGGAACCAAATGACCTCTAATTAATTTAATATCGGAGCTCATTGATAGAAAGAAAGGGTCACTAAATATGTAAATGATGCTGTTTTTATGCCAAGGATCTAAAGACATTTAACCAAGGCAAATTATCCCATGAAAGGTGTTTAATTAGCTCATTTGAATAGAAGAGAAGCCAGGGAGGGACAAATAGGCCTGATCTCAGGAATTTGCCCACATAAATCATTCTTCACCTCCCGAACTCCTTCCTTTTATTTTCCACCTACTTTTTCTTCAGGTTAATATTACAAAAATAATACGTGCTCATTGTAACAGAATTTTTATGTTAATCATTTCCCTTTCCCCCTCTCCAATCCCAGTCACTTCAGGCAATCAGTGTGAACATCCTGGAGTATATAGCCTTCCATTTCTTTCTTTGAGATCACTTAAAGGTACACAGCCATTCCCCAGCACCCCCATACCTACAACACTGCTCTGTAACTTGCTTTTGCCAAGTAACACTAGTTCACAGGCATGCCTCCAAGTCAGGATATATGGATCTAATATACTTTTCAATACCTGCACAAAATTCCATAATATGTATGTACTATTACTTATTCATCATTTCCCTTTAACAGGCAATTCAGAGTCTATCCAGTTTTTGCTACTATAAACAAAGCTATGATAAATAATCATGTACATGTATCTTCATATACTGATGTCAGTATCTCTATAGGTTACATTTGCAAAATTGGTATTACTAGTGAAAAGGTATGTACTCACCCTTAATTCTAACAGTCACCTTGAGATTGCTTTCCAAAAGGGTTTAGCAGTTCACATACCCATTAGCAATGTATGAGAATCCCTGTTTACCCACACACTTGACAACCCCGGATGTTATCAATCTTGAATTTTTGCCAATCTGATGAGTGAAAATGGTATTAATTGTTGTTTTACTTTGCATTTCCTTGACTACAAGTAGAGTTGAGTGTCTTTTCATATGCTTATCAGCCATTTGTATTCTCTCAACTGTAAACTGCTTGTTATATACTTTGTCCATTTTTTAAAAAGTTTTTTTTCTATTGCTTATGAAGTTATATATTAGGGAATATTATTCCTTTGCTGTGTGTATTATCATTAGTCTTTGATTTTGTTTCTGTGGAACTTGGCCATTTTTGTCCCTTCCCAGTCAGTTTTACTTGTGAATGTCAGTTCTCACCATTTTTTCCAAATTAATGGGCAAAAGTGTGGGACTGGGAAGGCATATTCACTGATTATGGTGCAGTGCAGAGGCTAAAGTAACTGAAGCAGAGAGTTTGTGCCAGGAGGCAGTGCAGACCCGGATGGATATCACCCATCATCTATAATACTCTAATATCTGGATGAGAAGTTGGTGAGCTTCATTTCCAAAATGCAATCAATTTCTTTGTTCTGCTTTAAATATTCCCTCCTTCTCCTGGAAGGAGTTAGACACATCCCTTTGTCTAACTCACACTGACTCATTCTTCAAAACTCAGATTAAACTTCAAAACTCAAACTTCAAGGGATTGATTTAAGTAATGAACATACAACTATGTAATGGTACTGTGAACAATCGAATCTATGATCTGTTTTATATGACTCCCTGGCATCTGAATATATCTCAATAAAATGAAAAAAAATAAAAAATAAAAAAATAAAAAAAAACTCAAACTTCCTCCTCCAAGAAGCCCTCCTTGATCCACACCAAGCTGACCTAGATACCCCTCCTGTATATAATTCTATTTCTGGCTCTGGTCACAGCACCTTATAACCCACCGGTTGGCTTGTCAGTCTTCCCTCTAGATTGAGAGATCCTTTGGCACAGGGTTCCCTTTGGAAACATTTTCGTCCCCAGGTTCTAGCACCTCAGTGGGTCTCCATTTGCTCAAAGAATGGACAACAAATTTAGCAAACTTCCCTTCAGCACCATTGTGCCCAGTGCTGTAGAGGTTACAGAAGAATTACAACACATGAAACCTGATCATAGAGGGCTTAAAAACTAGCTGAGATGTAAGAACACACTAAAATAGAGACAACAGATCATGAAAGCAATTATATTTTAGTGAAATATTGTGTAATAGAGAATATAAATGCTGTAGAAGTTCAGAGCAAAAGGAGTCCTGGGTAAAGAGGGACAGAGAAGAGTCATGGAGGATGCGGGACTTGATCTGCATCTTGACAGATGAGTAGGATTTGGGTGGAGAATAAGGAGCCAGGGCAGCCAGGTAGGGGCAGCAATGGGCAAAGGTGTGGGGCTGGGAACGAGCTGGCAGCTCACATGGAACAGTGTGGAGGTGAAAGTGACCAGTTTGTGTTGGAGGCAGAGGAAAATCAAGTTGGACAGCATCTATCCTCCCGGCAAGGAGTTTCTGGATTATGTATCAACACGCACGCTGCCTCACCAGATCTCACTGGCTTATTATAGCACTCTGCCGTGTACTCTGAAGGGGTGTTTATGAGTGCCTCGCACTAAATTGTGAGCTCCTAGTTGGGACTTACATTACCATGCAAAGAGAAATGAAAGTGGCAGATGGAACTCAGGTTGCTAATCAACTGACCTTAAAATGGGGAGAGGATCCTGAATTGTCTTGGTGGACCCAATGTTATCACAAAAGGCAAAGGTGACTACAGAAGGAGGTCAGCATGATACAGTGTGAGAAGGATCTGCCTCGTGTGGCTGGCTTTGCAGATGGAGGAAGGGGCCCATGAGCTTTCCATGAGGAAAAGCAGGCAGGCTCTAGGAGCCGGAAATGGCGAGGAAACAGATTCTCCCCTAGAAGGCCCAGAAAGGATATGCAGCTCTGCCAACACCTTGATTTTAGCCCAGTGATACCCATTTCAGACTTCTGACCTACAGAACTGTAAGAAAATAAATTTGTGTTGTTTAAGCCACTAAGTTTGAGGTGAGTTGTTATGGCAGCAATAGGGAACCAATATGGGAGGAGGAACCACATCTCATCTGTATTACACACACACACAACCTGGCTCAATGTATTGAGTTGCTCAATAAATGCTTACGTAGTAAAGAATTTCTCTTGTCTCACCATCCCTACAAGAAAAGAAAAAACAAACTTTCTTTATCAACAGTCATGTGCTTCGAGCCATGTGCTCTGAGTCAACATGGTCCTCAGCACAGACTCTGTTTTGCTGTTATAAACACCAGAGCAACACATCTTTCTTCTGTATTTGAAGTCATATCCTTCCTGTGCAGAAAAGAATTAAAGTTGCCCAGAGAGAGCTCTGGCCTCTGCCCTCAGCACCTGAGAGTTGCTCTCTGAGTCCTTAGAATGACCTGCCTGAAGAGTATCTTTGTTTACCTGTTCTTTGGACCGTGCCAGATGGTCAATGCCAACAATATGGTTTCAGGTGAGGGTTTTGGGTCAGGCAGCATCAGCTTGGCCTCTGGAGGAGCTGGAATCTAAGGTCAGCCATGCATGTGGCCAGCCATGTCTACGTGACAGAGCCCTGATAAAAACTCTGGACAACAAGTTTCAGGTGCGCTTCCCTGGTTGGCAATACTCTGTGTGTGTTGTCACACATTATTTCTGGGAGAATTTAGGACTAGGGAAATTAGGCACTGGGAGAGGACTACCAGAAGCTCCACACGTGGAATTCTCCTGGACTCTGCCCCTTGAGTCTCCTCCCTTGGCTGATTTTAATCTGTATCCTTTTGCTATAATAAACCGTAACAGCTTTCATTGAGTGCAGTGAGTCCTTCTAGTGAATTATCAAACCTTAGGGTGGTCTTGGAGACCCCAAAACTGGCAAATGAGGTCAGAAGTAGGGGGGGTCTTGGGGATTCCTGATTTTGCGCTTGTCCTAAGTAAAATTCCTGGAACAAAGATGAAGGATGTTTTTATGGCTCCTGACTCATTTAGCCAACTTGCATTCAAAGATTTTGCAGTAATTTACCTACCACTCCTCCTCCTGGACTGACATGGTAAGAAAGCACCACCCTCTGCCAGGACTGGGCCCAGCAGGGGCTTCGTGAACCACCCCTTCCTTGCATATAAACATTTTTCTGTTCTGAGATAAACTATAGAAGTTCTGGCCCCTGACGCTCAAGTGGGGCCTCCCACAGTGAGCAGGACCTTTCCTATGCCCCACCCCCCCATGTAGCCAGTATCCCTTAGGGCTATTGCTGGCCAGGGAGGGAGGAACCTGATACTTCCCCCGTTTATTTTTAGTCAGAAATTGCAATGGCAGGCTTTTTTAAAGAGTCATAAGAGGGGATCTGTCTGTGTTCAGGAAGCTGGTGATTTTCCAAAGTCCCCAGATAAGTGGCCTGGGAATTGTTGTTGACTAACCCAGAGGGAAAAGCTGGTTTATTTAAAGTTCTATTTCTTTTTTCCCCTTTGCAATATCGTGGCAGTGTTTTGGGTTTTGTTTTTGTTTATAATGAGTCCTTTGTTGACTGTGCTAATAAGAGCATCATGGAGGCAAAAACAAGATTAGTAATTTTTCCACCTGCTTCCAGCCCACAGGACAGAGACAGACCTGGAGGTGGGCCAGCTTTATCTATCCTGAGGACTGATTATCTTCCCAATTCAGAGAAGAAAAAATAATGTGCTTCCTCACTCACAAAGGTCTCATTGTGGAGGGGACAGGGGTGCTGCTCCAAGCATGGGGAGGGGACCAGGCGCGAGTCTGGAATCAGAGGCTCCCGGGAAAATGGACAGTCTTTGTCTTAGATGCTACAGTGTGGGCAGTGAGTGTGGTGACTTCCATCTCCCTCTTTCTCTTCAGCCTCCGTCCTTTCGTACCCACACACCCTGATGTGGGTGCAGCCATGCAAAATACAGACAATGACGTCTGGCCCTTAGGAGGGCAGGGAAAAGCCCTACCTCACCAGAGGCACAGTCATGTCTAAAGGTAACGTGGTTTTACCTGCATGTGCTTTATCCAAAGAATGGAAGAGGCCTTTGGAATTTGATTAACTTAAATGTAGTCCTGGCTCTTTCCCAGGCTTCCCTCAAGACTTGCGGCCTTCACGTCCCTTGACAGGTTCTCTCGAATGTTTATAAATCCATCACTCGGGCAGCCAAACAAGCCATCGGAGCAAAGCCTGACCCAGGCGGCCCCGGACCCTTCCCAGGCCGCTTCCTCCCGCACACCCCGGACCCTACAGGGCAGGGGAGGCCGCTCAGCCTCCCGGCGGCGCCCCAGGCAACTTCCCAGCCCACGAATTTCCTTTGGCACTTTGAGGCTCCCCCAGGAGCCTTCATGAGACCGCAGCAGGAAATGAGGAACATATTTTTAAATCAAAAGGGGAAGCAATGTCTTTGTGTCAGATAAGTGGCCGGGATCCAGGGCTGAGAGACTGTGGTGCGTTTCTCCTCGCAGACAGCAGGTGCTCTTCTAGATGTGGTTATGGCAACAAAATAAATGACGGATAATTGCTTTTGTGACAACTTGCCAATTAAATTAGACTCAGCAGAATAACATAATGACAATTTGTTATGCTCCGGTGGGCACTAACATACCAATCATAATTAAATGCTATGACTGAAATAGAATACCGCTCGACGCAGGAATATATAACCCCAATTCCCTCTCCATGAAACATTATAGGTTGAGGCTTGATTTTAATTTCGGGAAGATAATGGCATTAGCGCACATCCGAGTGGGTTTGTGGAGGCCTGTGGTGAGGGGAGATGGGCCTGAGCAGGATGGCTGGGCCTGCAAGGAAATGCCCTGGGGGCTGAACTCCAAGGTTGGAGAAGAGTCGAGGAGGCCCTGGTTGTGAAAACAGGGCTCTAAGGGCTGAGGATGTGCCTGGCCCCCCTGGGCAGAGCTGGGGAGGGCAGAAGGGGGAGGCTTTCGCCAATGGCTCCCACAGGAACAGGGCCTGTGCTGTGGCAGCTCCAAGGCCCCCACAGTGGGACGTTCTGGGTGCAAGTCCTTGAATGAGAGGCCTGTACTCACACCTCATGATAAAGAGGAGCTGAAGGCCTACTATGTGCCAGGCCTGTGCTGAGTACTCTTCATCCACAACCCATTTTCTCCTCACAGCTCTCAGAGATGAAAGCCCTACTCGAATCACAGTGAGTCCATTAGTGGGTGGGTTCAATGCAAAGTCGGATTATTTGCCTTCAAAGTCCTTCCCCTGTGCTTCCTGCAGGCTCTTCCCTCCACACACTTGCTGGCTGGAGGAGGCAATTATGTCAACACGAGGGAAGGAAAGCCCTCAGGAGAAGATGAGATTTGAAATGCCTGCCTGAATCACATACACCCTGAGACCTACTTGCTGAGCCTTTGTCTTGACCCTGACTTTACACAACCCAGCTCTCCCTGGTCATAGCTGACAAGACCAGAGTGAACAGCTGGCCCAGTGTGGGCCAAACTCTCCCTCTATGAATTTTGCAACTGGGCTACTTCAGGTCCATAACATGATCATTTTTTAAAAATGATCTTATAAAATCACTACATACTGAGAGCCCGGGGGGAAACTACCATGGGCCACACCTCCTTACACCAGTCTGGAATTACAGGCTGACAGGCATCACCTACTGGGCAGAAAAGCACAGTGACCCAAGGCTTCACAGGGTGTACCAATTTTATAAGACACACCCTCAGGGAAACCAGATACTGAATAGCTCTTCCTTCTGGGACCAGAGCCCACTTTGGTCTGGGAAAACCTGATTGGGGTAACCAAGGAAACCATGCCTAGACAAGAGAAAACTACAACCTACACTAAGAAAAATGAAGTTATGGCCCAGTCAAAGGAACAAACTTACACTTCAACTGAGATACAGGAATTAAAACAACTAATAATAAGTCAATTCAAAAGTTTAGGGAAGATATGGCAAAAGAGATGAACCATATAATGAAAACACTGGGGGTACATAAGGTAGAAATTGAAAGTTCAAAAAACCAACTGGCAGAATCTATGGAAATGAAAGGCACAACACAAGAGATGAAAGACACAACAGAAACATACAACAGCAGATCTCAAGAGGCAAAAGAAAACACTCAGGAACTAGAGAACAAGGCAACGGAAAGCCTACACACAAAAGAATAGATAGAGAAAAGAATGGAAAAATATGAGCAACATCTCCAGGAACTTAAGGACAAAATGAAAAGCAGGCATGTACGTGTCATTGGTGTCCCAGAAGGAGAAGAGAAGGGAAAAGGGGCAGAAGCAATAATAGAGGAAATAGTCAACGAAAATTTCCCATCTCTTATGAAAGCCATAAAATTACAGATCCAAGAAGCATAGTGTACCCCAAACAGAATAGATCTGAATAGGCCTACACCAAGACACTTAATAATTACATTATCAAACATCAAAGGTAAAGAGAGAATCCTGAAAGCAGCAAGGGAAAAGTGATCCATCACATACAAAGGAAGCTTGATAAGACTATGTGTGGATTTCTCAATAGAAACCATGGTGGCAAGAAGGAAGTGGGGTGATATATTTAAGATACTGAAAGAGAAAAACCACCAACCAAGAATCCTATATCCAGCAAAACTGTCCTTCAAATACGAGGGAGAGCTTAAAATGGCAGAGTTTGTGAACAAGATGCCTGCTCTACAGGAAACACTAAAGGAAGCACTGCAGACAGAAAGGAACAAACAGGAGTGAGAGGTTTGGAAAACAATTTTGGGAGACAGTAGCACAGTAATGTAAGTACACTGAACAAAGATGACAGTGAGTATGGTTGAAAGAGGAGTTTGGGACCATGTGGGACACCAGAACAAAAGACGAAGGACAAAGACTGGGACTGTGTAACTCAGGGAAACCTAGGGTGCTCAATGATTGTAATAAAAGATACAAATATGTTTTTATAAGAGGTAGAGCAAATGAATGTGAACATTGCAAGGTGTTAAAAACAGGGTAGGATTGGGGAGAAAATACAATCAATGCAAACTAGAGACTATAATTTACAGAAACATTGTATTATGCTTCCTTTAATATAACAAAGGCAATATACCAAAGCTAAATGCATATGGTGAGGGGCAGGGGAATAGGGGAAGGGTATGGGACTCCTGGCATTGGTGATGTTATCTGACTCTTTATTCTACTTTAGGTCAATGCTATCTTTCCTTTTGTTGATTTCTAGCTGTCATGTTTTGTTTTGTTCTCTCTCTCTTTTCTTTTTCTTTTGTCTCTTTGCCTTCTTTGACTCTTCCTCCTTCTTTGTGGAAAAAATGGAGATGTCCTTATATAGATAGTGGTGATGGTGCTGAATATATGAAGACATGACTATACAGGGAACCAATGATTGTTTACTTAGGACAGAATGTATGGTGTGTGAACAAAACCGTCTTAAAAGAAATGGGTTGATGAAGACACCTTGAACGCACTATACTGAGTACAATAAGACAGACACATAAAAGGCAAATATTGCAGGGTCTCATAGATATGAACTAATTATAATATGTAAACTCATAGACATGAAATATAAGTTTCCAGGATAGAGAATGAGGCTAAAGAATGAGGAGCGTTTGCTTATTATGAGCGGAAAATTCAACTAGGGTGAACTTGAACATTTGGAAATGGACAGGGGTGATAGTAGCATGTTGTGAGAATAACTAACAATGCTGAAAGGTGTGTGAAGGTGATGGAAAGTGTAAGCTCAGAGTCACATGTCACCAGAAGAAAAGTTGGAGGTTAGAAGATGGGAATGTATAAAACAGTGAATCTTTTGGTGAACAAGGTCCGTGATTGACTGTACAAATATTAGAAATCTCTCTCACGAACTAGAACAAATGTATGACACTATAACTAGAAGTTAATAATAGAGAGGCACATATGAAAATATGTATATATACCTATTGTGAACTATATACTACAGTTAGTAGTATTTTAGCATTCTTTCATCAACAGTAACAAATGTACTATACCAAAACTATGAATCAATAATAAAGGAGTGGGTGGTTAGGGGTATGGGAGGATTTGAGGTCCTTTTTTTGTCTTTTTCTTTTCTGGAGTAATGAAAATGTTCTAAAAATTGAAAAAAAAAATTAACTGTAATGATGGATGCACAGCTGTATAATGGTACCATAGGCAACTGATTGTATGCTTTGGATCTTTGGATAGTTGTATGGTATGTGAAAAATCTGAATAATTAAAAAAAATACATATACACACACACACACACACACACATACATATATATATAAACCTTGTAGCAACAGTAAAAGATAACACCTTTCTCTAATGTCCTTGTCCCCTGCAGAGAACAAGAATGGAAATATTCTAGAACTATGTCATTCAAGAGTCTACCAATTCCAGAAAAAGACTTTCTTCATAGCGACTGGAAAGCCTACCCTGGTCAACTTGGAATTTCTATGGTTTCCTGATATTGGATTCCCATGAGTGTTTGAAGGGCCAGGACTAGGGTGAGGCAAGTACCAACTCTGCCCTTCCATGGCCCTGAGAGTGAGCAACTCCTTAAATTTTGTGCCCCAGATGCCTCACCGGCCTAGCCCTGGGTTTGACCCCCTCTGCACCCACTCCAGCTGCTGGGAGTATCAGCTGACGACAGCTCACAGCTACATTCCTCACTAGGAATTACTCCAGCCACAGGGAACTGCTTTGCCCAAAATACAACTCCTCCCAGAAGGCATCCTATAGCCAAGGATAGGCTGCGGTGGGAATGCAAAGGCCCACCCTTCTTGCCTCAGCCTGCCTGGGAGAATGCTGAAGGTCCATCCAGCTGCACAGCTTCAGAACCACAGTTCCCACCACTAATCAAAAAGCACAATTCTGGGTAGACCTCATAGGTCCTGGAGGTACCATATTCCATGCTTTGGAATACTGCTTCAACCCATTTATTGAATGACAAACAAGGTTGCCAGCTTGGAGTGGGACTCGGCCCAGGAAAGGGCTCTGCAGAAGGATCAGGCTGTGATGCAAGTAGCCTGCTTCTTAGGCTCTGGGTCTCCACAGAGTCTCTGCTACTAGAGGTATCTGTGTGAGAAAAGACACTGCATGGAGTTTATGGCAAGCCCCATTGGGAGAATAACATTATAGAATCCTAGAGCTCTGAAGCAAGGCATGCCATCTGCAGCAAAAAGCGCACCAACTGAAAAGCAGCTCCCAGAATGCCACTAGCCAAGTAAAGATGAAGCATCTAACTGAGTGACATCAAGTGACCAGCAGCCGGTGCTGCCCATCCCGAGTGAGGCTCTGTCCCATCCACCAGGTCACAAGGGAGGTGAGCCCAGCAGCATCCATCGCAAGATGGAAGTGGTACATTCAGGATGAGCACCAACGTGCTGCCTGGACAGGGAGCCGAGACTTCCATGTAACACACCAACGTTGCCCCAGCTCCTCTCCCGCAGATCACATCTAAGGCTGCATAGTGGTGCCCTTTAACCAGCCGATGGAAGAGGAAAAGGCCCAGCCAAGTTCACAGATGGGTCAGACCAGTACGTCCAAAAAATAAACTGCTGAAATAGCCAAGATGAGCCTGGATCTTAAAGTGCCAGAGAGTTAAAAAATGTTCAAAATAAACAAACGACAACAACAAAATGATGGTGGTATGCCAGAGAGATATAAGAGCCGATTGAAAGAGCCCCCAATGGCCCAAACTGGGACAATTTGAGCAAGAAATTAAAGTAATATTGGATTAAAACTCAAAGTATAAAATAAACATCCATGAGTCCATACTGATATAAACAGTACAATAAATAATTAAATGAAGGAGAAGAGACAAATCTCCTAGGTAGCAGAATTCCAAATAATTTATGTAGATGTTCCACTTTAAGGAGGTAGAGTATAACTCCCCATTCCTTAAGTGTGAGTGGTACATAGTGACTTTTTCCCAAAGAATACAGAAAAAAAAAAGTTATTTTACAGTAGAGAAAGCTGACAAACACTACTTCAAGCCAGGCAGTCAAGGTTAACATGAAGAATGGTGTCACATTGATTGTATGTACCTGTCCTGAGTTTCCCAGCTGCTAAAACAAGGACCATACATTGGGTTGGCTTAAACAATAGAAATTTGTTGTCTTAAATTTTTGAGGCTCGACGTCCAACATCGAGGCATCAGCAGAATGATGCTTTCTCCCCAAAGACTGAGGTGTTCTGGGGCTGGCTGCCAGAGATGCTTGGTCCTTGGCTTTTCCTTCACATGGCAATGCACGTGGCAACATCTTTCTCCCCAGGTTAGGCTAACTTCCTGCTTCTGGATCCTCCTCATTGTTTTTTTCTTTATAAAGCTTTCAGTAATAGGATTAAAACTCTTCTTTATTCAGTTGGTCGTACCTCAACTAAAATACCATCTTCAAGAGACCCTATTTATAATGGGTTTATACCCATAGGAATGTGGGTTACAATTAAGAACACGTCTTTTCTGGGAATATAACTCAATCTGACACAGTAACCTCAATACGATGTGATGAAAATGGCACCTCTTCCTCCCCAGAACCCAGAACCCCAATATAACCATGAGAAAAACTACACATAAATCTTCGCACTAGTCCTATGAACCTAAAACTGTTTTAAAGTACAGAGTTTATTTACAGAAAACAAACGGCTGGTGTTCACTATAAGCCCACGCAGAGGCAGCCCTGAGGGGGACACGCCCAAGGGCCGAGCTCTGGGCGCCGCACCAGGTCACTCACTGTGTGCGGGAAGAGAAGCTGCTGAGGTGAGGAGACACTCAGACTTCTGTTGATGAGGGACCTGGAAAAGCCTGAAGATTGGGGACAAGAAGGCCTGAGGAAGAGAACTGTGGCTGGACCTCTGAGAGTGGGCACAGAACATAAAAATCTTTGTGACATATGTTAATGCACACCATAAAGCAACTGGCAGGAAGAGGCACAAAAAAAACCAACGAGATCAACTGACTCAGACAGTTGACATCACACAGCCCTGTCACCAGCTACCCCAGTGCTGGCCTGATGGATGCACGGATGGGGTAGCCAGGGTGGCAGGGATGGAGGCTGTGCATGGCCCATATCACCAAGGCTGATCTACCTACTGCCTGCCTCGGGGAACAATGCTGAGGCCCCAAGATGGCACCATCCCTCAAGGAAACCATCCAGTCACTTGGTGGAAAAGGGACACTTCTAGGTAGGGGCAGTGACTCATTCGGACTGGGATTGACCCATATTCTGGGTATGGATCTGCCTGTCCTACCCACAGGCCTCAACTAGCACCCCTATATGAGCAATTAGAGAGAATTTAATCCACCGAGGATCCCCCAAAATTTTGCCATGAACCAAAAAAATCCATTTACAGTAAAGGATCTGCAGCATATGCCCATAGGATACACTGATCTGGCTGAGGGGGAATGCAAAGGCCAGTCTCTTTACCTTGGGACAATTCTGAGGGGCCGTTCTAGCCCCCAAGCTTTCTGTAGGATTAGCTGAGGTCCCTGCGGCAAGCACATTGTGGGACAGCTTCTCCCTCGGCCCCACCCTGTCTTCCTTGTATCTTTCAAGAACAGTCATAATAAATGTTCTGCACACAGCTCTCCATCTCAGACTCTGTTTCCAGGGATTCCAATCTAAGATATCCCCCAAGCTCAAGCAGAGATATTGGGAAACCCAAATGATGCCGAATCAGTCCCTTGATACAAGGGATGCCAACAGTTACACAGTGATCTACAATCAATAGATTGATTGATCTTCAAGTTGATTGTTTTGAATCTGTCTCCTCTCACTGGGGTTCAAAGGAATTGCTCAAAAGAAAAAAAATGCAGCCTATAACCACATTATTTTGGTGACCTACTCATGTGTCCTTCTTCCCCACTTGGAATCATATGACTCAGGAAAATTCTAATAATAAAACCTTCAGCAAGATAAGGACAAACCCAAGCTAAGGACACAACCAAGCTGCCCTTCCAAAGGGAAGGGGACGGGCAATTGCTATGAGGTCCATGGGTTGGGCGGGGGGGGGGGGAGCGGTTAACATTAGACTGGAGTATTTTTAAACACCAACAGAGAAAAATGTGGAAAACAGGCTGATTGATTGACAGACAATCCAATTTTTAATCTCAGCGTCTTAATAAATTCCACAGTTCAGATGACCAATCTTATCTCACCTGGATTTCTACCCTTCACAAGGAGATGGCCTTGATTTTAGAGGCCAAAATAAGAAATTCTTTATCAAGCAGCTCACTCACTACAAATGGCTGAGCCTGAGCAGCCCTGAGCCAGTCCCCAGAAGCCATGTTTCATCATCTTTTCATTGTAAGAGAGTTTTTCTTATTACACTTTCAGAAGCAACCCCTTTTACAGTACTGTGTTAGAGCCACACCAATCTGGGACTCTCTTAAACCAAGTCCAAGACTTGAGATTTCCTGGACCTGGAAAATCTGGGCTATTTGAAACCTAGAGTGTAATTCCGTGTGGGGGTTGGTCCATTTCCAGTTCACACTCATGATAAGGGTCTTGTCACTCTTGGGGTCTCCTGTTAGCCTTCCCTCCTTGGGCTGGCTTCTGGTTTCTATCTCTTCCCTCTCTTCTGGCTAGATTGCAAGGCCATCAAGGAAAATCCCCCATTCTGAGATCAGTAAATGCCCCCAGGGCAAAAGCGGCATCTGTGCTCTTTCACCACACCGGTCCCTCGTCTCTTTTCCCTGTTGACCTAGTCATGTCTTACTGCCTTGTCAGCAATTTAATATGATTAAAGAAGATTTCAGAAATATTTTATGCAGCATTATTAGTTGTCTCCAATGGGAGAGTTGGTCCAATAATTTAGCCTGCAGTTGCTACAACGTTCTTGGGGAATAACCAATTCCACCCAAACTTCGGACCCTACTAACAGGTATTGAGAGATACCCGAAGTTTGACTGTGTGTCTCAAAACAAAATGATCAGTTTTTTAACAAGCACATCTTTCATTGCAGTTACTGAAGCCTGCAGTTCTCAGTACTGGTTTAGGATCCTCAAAGAAAGGGGAGATCTGGGGGTGGAAAGGGGATCTGTGGCATCAGGCCCACCAGCTCTGCTACTGAGCAGCCATGCAACCTTGGCCAATAATGCCAGCTCTTGGCTTGTTTTCTTTCTGGAAAATGGGAGTAATAATAAGGCCTGCCTCACAATATTGTTGCATGGTTTAAATGAGATACTATGTGCAAAACCGTTAGTACCACGTTTGCATTTGTTAAGTGTTCAATAAATATGATGATTATTACTACCCCTAAGGCTTTGATGCCATCAGACCCACACGCAGACCCACACACACAGAACTCCCTCCCCACTTCCTGCACCCAATCTGGCTGAGATCCACACTGACTTAATGATAATCTGAATAAATCACTCAATTCAAATAAATCACTCAATGGTCCGTCTGCTAAGGACATTATTCAGAAGGCCTGAAAGGCAGTCCTCCTGGATTTTATCTCCCTGAACTCATTCTGCGACCTACAAATGTGAGAGGCAGACAACTGAGATGTAGAAAGGGCCTGGAGATCCACCCCACCCCAACCCACCCCAAAAGATGCCCCTGCAGCCACATGCCAAGTTGTGCTGTTGTGATAAAGCAGAAGGCTGTTTGAAAATAATCAAAAATTCTCTCAGGAAGCCCAATTATATTTTTACATCAAGAATCAAAATGCTGGTGCCGCAGACTTCAGCCTATCATTCACAAACCTTTTATCCTGTAATTAAGCCAGATCTGCTGCTGGGCTAATTCTTCCCTGAGTGACACCACCCTTCGAGCCAGCCCGCATGTCTGTAGAAGACTTCACTCTGATGATCTATTACACCAATACATCACTGCAGTATGCTGCCTCCTTAATGATTTATCCATAACACATCATCAGAGTGAGGCACCCTCATAATATATTGCTCAATAAGTCTGCAGTGGCCAAGGGGAAGAGCCACGGCCTGTGACCGAGTCTGTGCTCTTACATGGTGGGAGTCAGCCCCCACCGGGCCCTTGCTGGGCTCTCCCTTCCTAAATAAGTGTTTATATAGGTGGGAGGGCCCTGGGGCCAACAGGCTTTTAAAACATGAAGAACCATGACCTTAAAAATGTCCTATAAATTCAGAGCAGAAGGGCAACTAAGTGGGAGGGGGTGGGGTCTAGTCTTCTAAGCCTGTCAGAAAGGTGGAAGCTCTTTCTTTAAGCTCTTTCTTGGTAAAAGGCCAGGGCCACTGCACCCTGAAGTCTATGCACATGGTGCCCTCCGGGGGTGTGCAGCACAATGCCTGGCTGACCTTAGCATCGTTCAAATCAAGGTCTGGGAGGAACGGTCCTATGTCATGGGGTTGTTGTGATCAAGTACAGAGAAAGACAGCATATAGAATTCAGATTAAGTACAATAAAGCACTTAACACATAGTAAGTGCTCAGCAAGTGCTAGCCCTTACTGATGGCAGCCTTAACAATTCTGAGAGCCAGGAGGCCTTTAGGTCCAGTGCTGGAGGAGCAGACAGCTCCTATATATCATGTTCTTCATTCTGCAGGGCCCTAATTTTTTGCATATTTAGATCCTGCCTCATTCAAAAGAAAAAGGGGCAGAGTGGAAAGGAGGATGCTTACAGAAATACTTACCAGAATAAAAATTAGATGAGGACATGTGAGTGAAGGAAAAGAAAGATTATAGAAAGTTAAAGCAAAAGTAATGCATAAAAACACCACCAAGAATCAGCAAGGCTGGGAGCCACAGGTGCACTTGTGCACTCAGGTGAGTGTGTGATTAGTGCAAGCACTCGGGAGAGCCACACGCCTTCATCCGGAAAGCTGCAGCTATGCACACCCTATGGCCCAGCCATTCCACTCCTAGGGGTTTTCCTGGGTCAGAGGAACTCTTTCTTGCACGTGTGCAGACAGAGACGGTGTTTTAGCTTCCTAAGCTGCTTAAAGCAAATACCATGAAATGGGTGGGGTTAAACAATGGGAATTTATTCACTCACAGTTTTGAGGATGCAAAATGTCCAAATCAAGGCATCATCAAGGTGATCCTTTTTTTTCTCTAAGACCAGCTGCCAATGATCCTTGACTCCTCAGTCACATGGCAAGGCACATGGCGGCGTCTGCTGGTCTCTTACTTCTCTTCCAGGTTTCGTGATTTCAGCTTGTCTCTCTGTCTGAATTTCATTGTCTTATAAAGGACTCCGGCAACAGGATTAAGACACATACTGACTGACGTGGGACACTCCTTAACTGAAGAAATCTTCATCAAAAGGTCCTACTTACAATGAGTTTACACCCACAGGAATGGATTAGATTTAAGAACATGTTGTTGTTATGGGATACGTACAGCTTCAAACTGCAACAGATGGGTTTAATTGTCATCCCTAAAACATCTTGGAGACAGCAAAAAGCTGGAAACTATCTAAATGCCCACTAACAGGAAACTAAATGTACAATGATAGCCAACTCATAACTATCACATTACCATGTAATAAATGCAAATACTTTACATCTATTAACTTATTTATTCTTCATATCAACTCTACAAGGAGGCACAATCATTAGCCCCATTTTATAGATGAGACAATTGAGGCGCAGAGAGGCTAAGTAATTTGCCCAGGTTACAGAACTAGTATGTGGCAGAGCTGGGGTAGAAACCCTGGCAGTCTGGCTCCAGGGTCATGCTCTTAGACTCTACATATACATTTTTCTAGTCTTACAATAGAATATTATGCAGCAGTGAGAAACAAATTAACTAGAGCTACCTGTGTCAACACAGACATGTTTCAAAATAAAAATCTTGAATAAAAAAAATCAAATTACTCCCTGGCAGCAAGGTATTGAAAATGCCTACTTGACCAAAAAGGGGGAAAATAAAGGTAACAAGCTGAGGTTACAATGGCTGAGAGATCCCAAATAGACTTGAGAGACCATCCTGGAAGTTTCTCTTATGCAAGATCCAGCTAGACATCCCAAATGGCCAGAGTATGCCATGCTCTTACCAAAAGTAGATCCACAAATACCTAGGTCCCTACCTGAGATTCTATAAAAGATTCACTCACTAAGTTTTATCTCTGAGAAACTTAAATCCACCAGAGTGTTCCTATGCCAGACAAGTCCTAAAACCCAGAGGCAACAGCCTCTTTAAGAACAACAATCAGATGCAGCCCCTTTCACCATACTGTCGACACCCCCTTTCAATATGAACAAGTTAGGCTGGTCCCTGCCTAGAAGATGGAGAAAGAGATTAAGTGAAAGGAAAGGATAGCAACAAACAAGATAAGATTTAATGAAGGTCTATGAATACTGAAACTTTATATAAATATATATATTTTTAGAATTTGGGCTGTTGAAATAGCTGGAAGGAGGTAAATAATATTCTTTGAAATTTGCTCTACAGCTACTCATCAAATTGTGCTTTGAAAGTCTTCACCTTTCTGTATATACCCTATATTTCACAATAAGGAAAGAACTGAAACTGTGGAACTGTAACCCATAACAGTCTTTGAAATTACTTATATAACTGCTTGTTGAGCCATATACCAAAAGTTAACACCTTTCTGTATACATTATATTTTACAACAATGGAAATGGCTGAAGTTGTGGAACTGTGACCCATGATATTCTTTGAAATTTGCTCTCTAACGACTTGTTAAATCGTACTTTGAAAGCTGTCACTGTTATATATATATATGTTAAAGTTCACAATAAAAAAATGCATTAAAAATCAAATTACTGAAGGATACGTATTATATGAAGCCACTCATATGCTTTTAAAACATGCAAAAATACTATATGTTCTTTACAGTTGCCTACATATGTAGAAAAATTATTTTTTTTAATGAGAAGAATAAACACCAAGTCCAGGAAGCTATTTACCCCCAAGGGGTAGGGAAGAGGGAGAATAGGACTAGGAATGTGTACACTGAGGGTTTCATATGTATTTGTTAATTTTTTTGTTTCAAGCTGGGAGTAGGTATATGGAAGATTGTTATATATTCTCTATAACTTTTATGCTTGAAATACTTCATAATAATAAAACAATGCCATTATCATTACCAGAGCTACATGTGACTGTAAAGTTATCTCTGAATATCCTCACAACCAAAGCGATGAGGAAAACCAAGATACCAAATTTGCTAAGTCCACAAAAGAAACACATCTCAGTTGTTCAAAAGAAGCTCAGGTTTTCCTTGAACCAAGATCTGAGAAACACTTCCCTCAGGGGCCTTCACAGTGGAAAAGATGGGTAAGAACATTCCTGCAGTAAAAACAAAAGGGAGCATCACATAACCGTTTCCCCGAGTCCCTCAATGCACCAGCGGCTGAATGCCAAGCCAGGATCCAGAAGAAGCTGCGCTAGGAGGGGACCCATCTCCGTTGTCAGCATCTGGGACACTTTCAGAGAGACAGAGTAGACCGGTGTGAAGCAAGAGGCAGGCAGGCGGACGCCGGGACCGTTCACTGTGGACATAGCATTGCCATATTCTACAAGCACACAAGACGGAGCGGAGCCGACAGCCCCTGCCCTGGGCGGGAAGGCGCACACCCTATTGCCCAGCGCTGCCCGTGTTCGCCAGCACTTCTTGGACCGGGGATCCAGCTGCCTCTTTAAACCTTCGGCTCCTATCCTCGTCTTAGGGAGTCAAGAGGTAGCCCGTGGAACAAGAGGGAGAATCTAAGCGAGCTCAATGCTCATGGATCACAGCAGAAAAGCCCGGGATGACGACTGAGCTGATAAAGCAGGAACTAGCGGTATAAGCTGCTTCTTTGGCGGTGTGAAGGTAACCGCTAGAAGCACATGGATAAGGGGTTTGGCCCCAGGGGTGGGCCTGGGTGGAGGGCAGGGGGAGCCTGTCCCAGGGACTGTGGAGAGCCTTGAATAGGGACGGGCTTATTAGGCGACATTAAGGAATTACTGTTAAGTACTATTTTGTTGGGTTTGATAATGGTATTGTGTTGATGTAAGAAGAGGTCTTATTTCTCCGAAACGCAGACTGAAGCCTTGGGAGTGAGAGGTCATGATGTCTGGATTTGCTTTAAAAAACTTCAGAGGGGAACCTATGATGGCGGCTAGGTGAGACAGAGCAAGGAGACACCTCCGTGAAAAACAATGAATAAAAACCAGAAAGTGACCCAGAACGTCACCTCCAAAGTAGCACCAGCCGGACAAGTTCTACTAAAGCCACAGGGAACGTCCATTTGACGAAACCAGAAGTCTGCATTCTGAAACGAGTGAGTGAGTCTGATCAGTCCCTCGGCCACGCGGCGGTGCGGGAAAACAGGGACTTGGCGTCTGGAGACCGGGAGCGGCGGCAGATAAGACGGGAGTGGTGTTGACTAGTGCCTCGGTGTCTGGCGTGGAGGGTGCCCCTTCTCATACCCACTCCAGATTGTCTAGGGACCGGGGGAACGGAGGAGACCCAAAAGGGAAAAAAAAAGGGTCCCACTGCTTACAGCCGTCTCCCTGGCAGGCGGGGCTGCTCCTGCCCGGGGCCAAGCGCACAGCACGGGGCCGCGCCAAAACACCCAGCCTGTCGGGGAGTTTGCCCTGCAGCGCTACTCGCACGCCGTGTTGTCCGCCGTGGACAGTGGCTTTGAAAGCACCCACGGCTGACTATCCCGGACCTGGGAGAGCAGAGCGGTGCAGAAGGGGAGGTGCTGACGACTCCCACTCATCCATCTTTGAAACGGGCAGGGAGCGCC
>PVKY010002875.1:0-23678 GCA_004027775.1 Bradypus variegatus | reverse complement strand
CATTTAATATTTGAATTCAACTATACATGCTTATCATAAAACAGAGAAATGAAAGAGGAAAACAAATTTAAATAAGCTTGGCTATTGCAATTGCATTCCATTCAACGGTTTGAGTTCCCTCAGTGAGAATGAGATGGGGGGATGGGGGGAGTGAATCTGCTCTTTCCTTAGTCTGGGTGTCTGTGTGGACTCTTCACAAAGATCCTGCAAGGTTGATATTTTCAATATTTTACAGGGAATTGAAGCTCAGGGTAGTTAAAGGACATAGTAAGTGATGTGTCCTTCAGTTCAGTTCAGCAGGGCTAGGACTCAAGCATAATCTGAATTCATGAACCAGACCACACTCTACAATGCCAAGGAATCTCAAATCTAGTGTCTTTTAAAACCTTTTAGTGGCCTAACCTGTGGGTCTTTTGTCTTCCTTTGTCAAGGTCTAGTTAACAGTATGATATTCTAACACTTAAGAAGAGTTCAGGATTAGTCAAGCAAAATTTATTGAGTACTTACAAGGTATAAAGTACAGTTGGTATCCTATGGGTGTGTAATCACATTTTTCACCCTCAAAACACGTCACAAGACGAGAAGACAAAACAAATTAAAAGTCAAATAATACAAGAAACTAATTAAATTATTTACAGATAGGAGCCATTAGGGCCTTGTAAGAATTGTGGAATTCATTCTAAGTGATAAGGGAAACCATCTGAGGTTTTTAATCAGGAAAGTGAATATGATACACATTTTTAAAAGGTCATTCTAAGTGCCATGTGAATATAAGATTTTAGAGAAAAATGTAAATGTGGGTAGAAAAATTAGGAAGCTTTTTAAATAAGAAAGATGGATAGAGCTAAAAAAAACCCAAAAAAACAAAAAAACAAGCTGTCAGAGTTCCAGAAGAGAAAATAAAACAATTACAAAGGTATGAGCCACTTTACAGCAATAATAGCAAAACAGAAAATATGGAAAACAGTGATCAACATGATTTACAGGTTTGAGGAAATGACAGAAAACAAAATGAAAAAGTTACAAAGACATAAAATTCAGTGCAGAGACGATTATATATTTGAAAATAAAGGGTATCCAATGTACGTATAATTGGTGTTTGTGAAGAGACCAAAACAAATGAAGGGGAAAAAATTCAAATATGTTTAAAAAAATTGCCTGAAACAAAGGCTTAAATCCATAATTGAAAACATTGAACATGTATAGTATTCTAAGAAAAACTGATACAGAATGATCTATTCTAAGACATACCCTAGTGAAGTTATCTTCCATCAAATATAAAGAAGGTTTTATGGGTATGTGGATTTTTAAAAATGAATCAAACACAAGAAGGAAACATACAGCTGGCCTCAGCTTCTCTCTGTAATAAACTCAATGTCAGAAAGAGAACCAAGCAATGTCAACAATGTTCTGACAAGTTTGATTTTTTCAGGCTGTGCTTTGGTATAAAAGCAGCATTCTTAAGTGGTAAAAACTCGGGGAACTCAGTATTTATGAGCTTGTACTCAAATATAAGCTTCATGGTGGCAGGATCTATTTCCGTTGTTCTCCATCGTATCCCCAGCACCCAGAGCACAGGCATTACACATAGTAGATACTCAACAAACATTTGTTGAATGAATGAGACATGCATTTAAAAATAACTTCAAAGATTTTCTCATTCAGAGATTCCTCTATCTCTTGGAAAGCTCTTAAAGGGAAAGAGAAAATATAGATTCCCAAGGTTCATGCTTTGAGATTCTAACTCAGTTGTGCTGGTATGATACTTGGGCATCTTGCTTTTAAAAAAATTCCCTAAATAACTGAAGGGAAAATATAAAAGTGCTTAAAATAATCTCAGTCATTTTAGTACCCGCTTCAACCTTTTTGCCTTATCTGTTCTGCTTTTACTTAATATTTTAGTTTAACATGTTTGTTTAAACAGATCCATTTTTAGCTAACTAAATTTAATTTGAAAGGGAACTTTACATCACTACAATACATAGAGAGTGTTTCTTTTTCCCATCAATTGCCAAAAAGTAGAATATTACAAAAATAAATAAAATGAAAAAATTGTTCTTAAATTCTAGCCAGATATGGTCACCTGGAAAGACTAGGCATTTAAGAGCTATCCTCAGTTAAAAAAAATCCAGATTTACTAAGTGTTAGGAGAGGGGCTAAAAAGATATTAACATCAAAGAGACTTGATGTAATTTGAAGAATTTTAAAAAGGAGTGATTCTTTCTCAATTACATGATTCAGTGTTACTTAAAGCTGTGTCTTGTATCAACAGAAACACATTCTCCCAGACTTTGGGAAACAAAGTGATATTTGAAGGTAACCAGCACAACATCTGGGACAAATGAGGTAATTAATGTATGTCATTTCAAAATTTATAGAATATCTACTTTGCATCAGACAAAATGTTGGGTCTTGGCATAGAAAAACAAGTGAGTTAGTCTCTGTTCTTACGTTGTTCAGTCTTATTCCACATATTTTTTCACTGATGGGGAATTGCTCAACGGTTGGTTTGATGAACTGTTTGCATAAACAAATAGAAAGACAGCATCTATCTCTCACCTGTATGTAGCCGTAGATTCCAAACCCAATAAAGTGTGGGATTATATCATTTACACTTGCTTCCTATAATCATAATGGTAACTAATGCTTGTTGAGGGCTTGTTAGATGTCACCCTGTCAAACACATCATGTTTATCTCATGTAATCTTTGCAATCACCATATGAGGCAGGTACTATAAATGGTGGTTAATCAACATTTTACAGACGAGACCTCTGATAGGAGTCCTTTACCCAGTGATGACAAAACTACATCCTCTGCTTACCTTGACTGGCTAAGATACCTGTGGGCTTTTTTCCACCATTGTATTGCCTGTTACTCCCATTTCAATTCCAATTCTCTATCCCAGTGTGATCAGAAAATGAGCATGTGACTCCAACAGTGGTCTTATTGACTGCTGGATTTTAAAGAGGAAAATGCAGAGAATTGGCAGTCAGGCACAGATGGGGACTGTTGGACTGAGAATTTAGTTAAATGATAAGCAAAACAAAGGGAGAAAATAAAGAGAAGATTTCACCAGAGGTTAAGAGAAAAATAATGAGCTCTTTTTCCAAAACAAAGGGAGAACATAAGTGGTGAAGGAGAAAGCCAGGCTGCCAGAACTTGGCAGGGGGTAATTTATTGATTGACAAGTAAGAATGTGCAAAAAAGAAAGACATAGGGAAGGAAATTATTTGCTGCGGTTTTCACAATGGGAGACATCCAAGGAGGCAAAAGGAAATGTAAATTTCCCAGGGAAAGAAGATTTTGAAGAAGATTCTTGTCTTCAAGTCCTCACAAGGCATAGCCCTGGCTTTGATGCTGAACACAGATCAAACCACACAACTGGCTCTCAACAATGACAGAATCTGAAGCTGTTCGGGGTATAGGAAACTGGGAGTAAATATCCCTAAGTCTTACATAGATGGAGTCAGAGAAAATCTAGATTTGCTCAGGGAAGGGACCCTCCTGGAGAAAGGGATGGGGGTTAGAACTGGAGGCAAAGGAATAGCTTCCCAAGAAGGAAACTGCTGGAGAGAAGGATGCCTCGAAAGACACAGAAAGGATGAGCAGAATGTGTCCAAACTTTCCATGTGCAAGTATCATTTATTTCAACAGGGGAAACCACTAGCTGAAACTGAGAGGAAGGAGGACAGCTAGGGGAAATGCAAACCATATGAAAACTAATAAAGATGGCAGACAAACCTCCCTTCTTAGATAAACAGTATATGCAGCTGTTCAATTTGGGCTCATTTAACACTTTCTTGTTCATTTCCAGGTCCTCTAAGGCGTCTGACTCAAGGCTCTCCCCAACTGCTTATTTTTCCTTCATGTGAACTCCCTAGTTTAAAGCAACATTATCTATCGCCTGGATATATTTATATATGTATGTATTTAAAAGGTTTTTTGCCTTGAATTATTGAAAATAAGATAAATCCAGCTTTTGAGTTAGGATACCAAATACAGGGAAACATTTTCATTTTTTAACTTAGGCAAGCTAAGTTTGCAGACTGTTTAGAATTTCAATCTCTCAACATATATGGCGCTTGCAAATGCTTCTGCTCATACCTTTTTATATTTTTTCTTCTTCTCCAGGGCACCAACGCCAATAAAGCTCATCTGCCTGAATTATGACTTTTTCCCTTCTGATAATCAGCAAGAACTATGCAAAGGCACAGTGTTGTCAAAACAGATGTACAGAGCCATCTAATTCTACCTGACAATTTGGCTTGACACATTGTTCCTCCAGAATCCCTAACACCACAGAAGCTGGCGGGGTGAATTATATAGAAAAACAGTTCAATTAAGGGTAAAACTTCTGGAAAGTCATTTCTGATGTCAATGTTGCATTTGAGTTTGCAAATGTTACGATTAATAGTGAGCTTGTGCTAGAAGAAAAAAAATAGATTTTATTTTCATAGTGGACAACACAAAAGGGAAAATATCAAGAGAGCTTTTTTTTTTTTTGATTTAAGGAATAATGACCCACCTGGAACTTTTTCTTCATTGCTACTAGAAAAATAAAGACAGGTGGTCTAATATCTGACAGTGGACCCTTTGATCTAGGGGAAAACCCTGACCCAGGCAGAGGATTCTGCATTTTTGATGCCTGGTGGTTGGAAGCTGGGGCAGTGGTAGGTTTAACCAGAGTTCTGGGTTGACTTTTAACAGCTTTTCAGACAACTGTTATTGCCACTATCCTAAGGCCACTCACGTGAGACTTGGTTGTGGCCTCCTGCCTACAAAGGAGTTGGTACTGACCACGTAACACTTCTTAGTTCCGTGAGAATTTGAAAGTTCACAGGTGTCTCAACAATAGGCACTGAGGGATGGGGCCAGCTTACCTCAATTTATCCACAGAACCTCAAACCGATGATTTACTACACATAATCACCTAATCTCCAATTATGGAGTTTTATTAAGAGTCTTCAGTGGGAATCTCTTTAGGCTAAGGATGTGCACATTCACTAAAGAGGCTTAAATATTGGGGTAGAGGTGTCTTTGGCCCTTCTCCTCTCCTCACAGAAGTGTATCCTTCCCTTGAAAAGTCGCAACTAGGACCTACAAGTTCTCTCTCTGGGCTGAACATTCTTGAGTCCCAACTTGGAGCTAGTTACCTGTTATTGAATAGTTACTACTAAGTACTAAATAAATAAATACAGATACTGTGCTAGTTTTTTTCCTATACCAATCAGAAAAAGGTTAGAACTTCACTGTAATTATCCTCATTTTATTGATGATAAATCTGATACTGTGAAAGCTTAAATAAAAGGTCCAAAGCCATACAAAAACAGATCTTGGATTTGAACCCAAAGCTGTAATGCTAAAGCCTTTTCACTGCCTCACTAGACTCTCTTCCAGGCAGTTCCAGCTGTGGGCTTCCCAGCCCCTGGAAGATAAATGGAAAGAATTCTGCCATGTATTTCTTCTGGGGGCAAGAACATTTTGCTCACACGCTCTGAACAAAGGCAATTATTTTGCTTTACCTTACAGTATCCATGCAACTTGTTCCTTCAGTTGCCACTTTATTGACTCATAATTTTGAGTTTATTCACATAAAATATAATGTATTTCTCTTCTGGGTCCTAGGGAATTTTAACTAGCAGTCAAGATGTTTTGGGCTGAGTAGTAATTTTGAGGAATTACTTCCCCTCTAAATATACCAAAGTATAAAAGGAGAAAGACCCCTTTTCCATCGGCAGTGTGAACGTGTGCGCTGGACAAGCTCATCGTTGTCTTTCAGTGTGGGTGGTACTAACCAAACTTCCTCTCCGAAGCTCCTGGAATGGGGCTTAACTGATTGTCCTGCCCACTCTATGTAGAACAGCCCACAAGAAGCACAAAATTCGTGTTTCTTGACATCTGGTGCACAAGTTAGTAGTTTGAGTTTACTCAGTGATGGGACTTCTACAAACTGCAATATTCTGGGCTCTTATATTCTGCTAGCTACTTGGGCATCTTATATAAATAAAGTGAAATGGAAATTTGGGGAGCATCCAGTCAATATAAGCTTTTAAATCTTTAACATCTTCATTCAATTCTTTTCAATTGATGGCCACAGTTCTTTGCTTTTTGCCCCCAGGAACACCCTAATATTCATGGCACCATGGGATAGTCAGAGGTGGCCCCTAGCTATCTCAGAAGGTTTTCCCAGTGAAAGAGAGGAAGGAAAATGACAACAATAACAATGATTGCACAACAGGGAAATCTAGGATCAAACACAGAGCAAGTGGGATTCCAAACATGCTCCCCTTTGGAGTCTGGGAAAGCGTTGGTGGCTGCTATTGTTAGATTAGCAGCAAGAGCCATTAGTAAATGCCGGAGAAACAAACTGCCCCTTCCTGGGACCAGTGGGCATTTGTCTCTGTCGTTGCTCTGGGCATGGGGCTCCGTTCTCTCTGCATGGATAGCAGAGCAAATCCTGCTTCGGAGGTGGGCGGGAGCTCTTTAATATGGTTCTGCACTGCTAACCAACCCCAGTCACTTCCCTCTCTTCCCCTGGCCCAATTCTTGCATGGAAAATTGAGGCAATGATTTATATGTCGTAAGCAGTTCTGACAGGTGCACTCTATCTTGGCTTCCTCCAGCCCCAGGATTAATCGGAAGCTTATCTTTTTCTTTGTGTAATAGGGAGCTGTCAGGTTCTGTGACCCTCCAAACAACTCAATCACTCATGGGAGGATTCTCCTTGGAGGGAGGACGCCTCGATATTGGAGAAGCCCAGGGGAGGCCGTGCTCTGACATGTATCAAAACAGTGGCAGTCAAGAGGCTAGAGGGCAACATGGCCAAACTGACAAAAGGCCATTTGCTTCCTAATTGTAAACTGTATTCACCAGGAACTACCCAGTAGCCAGTATATCCAGTCTTGGGTGCAGAATGTTCAGCTGTCTGAGAAAAGCAGAGCTGTGTCCAAAAAAGGATCCAGGCAGAGAAGAAAGGGCTCCATCGCTCTTGGGAAAAGAGCAAGTTCCTTAAGGCCTCCGAGGCTCGTCTTGGTCCGGCCTCGCTGCCTGCACTGTGCTGGCCCCCCACACTTCCTCGGCGCAGCATTCCAGCCACTTCGGCTCCTGTTCAGTTCACACTCCTCCAGGCTGCTCCCCACCGCCAGCCGTTGTCCAGGGCACCTTCTGTGCCCAGAGTTTTCTCCCCCCCGCCCTCTTCTTACCTACCTCCTATGTCAGCTCAAATGCTAATTGCTCAGGAAAGTATTCTCTGCCTTTCCCAAATGGGTCAAATTCCCTCTATCATCTGCTCTCCTAAGCACCACAAACCTCTCCCTCTGCAGCCCTTATCACAGGGTCATTTTTCCATTATTGAATTTTGATTCATGCCCTTTCCAACTAGTAGAGACTATAAGTTCGATGAAGGCAGGGATGGTGTCTCCTGTGTTCACTGCAGTAACTCCACAGCCCATCATAGTGCATGGCTTATATAATAGGTACTCAATAAATACTTGTGGCATTAATGAAAAAAAAAAATGAAAAGTGAGAATCCTAGGTGGTGCCTATGTTCTTAACTGATGTGAGCGTCAAGTACGGCAAGGGCACGTCTAATTGGATTTGTGTGACAGTCACCTGTGGATCCATCTACATAGATAGCAATGCATTACTTGTGACAAGGAATGATGATGACCTAAACTATGGCTTTCTTTGGTCACTTCTATCTCAAAATCTAACTGTTAACTCCTAAACTGCTCCTCTATTGCCTGTGTCAAGAATCTTGTATTCCCACCCCCCCCCCAAGAGGCTTCTCTCAGATGCTATTTGAATTGGGAGAGCAGAATAGTGGAAAAAGCCCAAATTATCAAACTTCCAGAAGTTTTTTAAATGTCGCCCATTTTTGGTATTGAAATAACAGTATAATTTGATGAACTTTTCATCCTTGTCTGGGTGTTTTGGCATTAAACAGACAAAGTCCTTATTTGACTGCTGCATTAATTCTCGGTTCCTGAAAAAAATGAAAGGAAGTGGGATCAAAGAGCAGAGAAGAAAATATTGAGAAGGAGCCTAGGCAGTAACCACGTACACGATTGCCTGCAACGGCAAGCAGGCACACCCCAAGTGGGTGCTGTCACTATTTTCAAATAGAAGCTCACTGCCAGCTGGTCCCTCACTGGACTGTAATCCCCATGGGGGCAGGAACCACACATTTCTGTCCATGACTCAATGTAGAGAACCTTCCCTACATAAATGGCCGATTCAATAGCATTTAGGTAAGGCAGAAAGAAACACTTGTGAGCGTGAAGGTTTTTAGATTGGTTAGTGGGGAATTTCTGCTTCAGAAAATCTCTAGAAGTAGGGTGAAGTCTTTACTGGCTGCTAACGGAAGGCCAGATAACATGATGGTTAAGAAAGATGGTTCCGCAGCCAGACAGTCAGGAGTGAACTCTGGTTCTGCAACCTGCTACTACAGGCACCCTGCACACGGTGCTTCCTTGATATGGAGCAGTTTCCTCATCTGTGAAATGGTGGTAATAGTTCTTAGTTCATGGAGTGAAGATGAAGATTACACAAGGAAGTATGCAAAATGCTTGAACAGGGGCAGGTACTAGTAAGCTCTGAGTGTGTTAAATGAACTGATTGTCAAGACAAAGGCTCCTTTGAGGATCTCTCACCACTATGTGATTCTATGACTTGAAGGCAGTAAGAAAAGAATGAAAATGACATAATCCTTTCAGCCAGCATTTCCCAAAGTGAGGTCTACAGCTGTGCTACTCAAAGTAACAGCCATGTGAACTGCTTGCTACTGGTCCATGACAAGGTAAGGAGCTCCAGCCAGAATCAGTGTATTGCTTGATATACTGAGAAACGCTTGCTATGGAAAATAAGTGTCACCTGAACTACACAGTGGAGAGTGACACAGATGATTCATGTTTTGGTGTAAGCAACTTATCTCACTGTGGACCAGCAATGGACTACATTTTGAGTAGAATGTTCTAAAGAACAGTAATCCCATGAATTGAGAGAAGGGTTCTTTATGATCAAGTAAGGTTGGTGAAAAATACTGCATGCCATATATATATCTTTCTTGGGGTTTGATACTGCATATTAGAATATTGACGGTTCTAAGGAACCCTGAAGTAAATAAATATGTTTAACCTAGGGCTTCCCTTACTTGAGCATGAAACATCTGTGAGGGTGTGTATGTGAATGTGAACATCTGAGTGTGACCCACCCTCCCCCAACCAAATAAACAAAAGTAGCACTTTTCAGGTAGAAAATACCTTTCCTTGTGTCTCAATTTTCCTAAAGAAACCAGAGAATAAAACATTGTTTCTCTCTCCTAAAGGGATAGCAATCTCTTTTAACGTAAAACCACCTTTAGAAAATGCTTTCCACCAACCAGTTGCTTATTTTTATACATCAAAGAAAAAGTACCTTGCTCTGCATTACCCCTAGGGAAATGCTTGAAGCCTTTCCTCTGGTCATGCCTGGCATGTAAAATGCTTACATAAGTGCATCAGCTGAAGCTTGGAGCCTGAAGTGATCATGTCCTCTACTGAACTTGATTCCAAATCCAACTGTGTTTGTTATTTTCTACAACAATGTTATGTATAATGAGCAGGGGCCCTAGATTTTAAATTAGTTCTTTATACAACCTGGTCGGAAACGGGATCTAGGTACATATTTTTGATCTCCTGTTAAGTAAGTGTACTTGAAAAACAAATAAAAACCAGTTCCAGGCTTTGTTAACACTCTCGGATTTCATAAACAGACATGGTGTGGGTACTGTGTGACACGCACGTCTGTACACGTGCACAGATCACATGCATCCACATGTACCTTCAGGGACTGTGGACTCATGCTCCTCATTCCAGTAAAAGTATGCCCATACTTCAGAGCCAGGACCTGGTCTGGGGACAACATCTCCCCACTGCACTCATAATCCAGATAATTGCTTCTGAAAAATTCAGAAAATGGAGATATTCTTCCCCCTCCAATTATCCAATTATGCCTCGATTTTCCACTTTCCTTTAAAAGTAAACAGCTCTTTAAATGAAAGGAAGAGAGAATCCTACTAATAACATGTCTTTTGGGAAAAATCCATCAGGATCATTGTGAATTAGGTTTGAGACACTGACAAGATCCCTGCTTGCAAAGCCTGAAAAATGCCTGCAGCCTGTCCTGATCTGGTCAATCTTCCCACGACTCTGAAATTCAGACCATTTAAAGACCAGGAAAAGAAAATGGATTATGGTCTGGAATACTGTCCTGCCCCATAATCAGGGGATCTCAAGATAAACTGTGTCTAAGCCAAGGAAACATCCAGATCCTCTTCTCTAGCGTGATTCTTTTCTTTTTCTGACACTAGTGAACTTCTCAGCTTCCCACTACCATAGAGTATATGTACAGAGAGTGTCATTTACTAGTTCCTATCGCATCAAGAAGCATGGACTTCTTCCAAAAGGGTTTAGAGCAAGAGAGAAAGAGAACTTGACCCTAAATCACGTACAGTGTTCTGCTTATATTTACATTTATGTTGGGTCTAATTACTATATGGTAAATGCAGCATGAGAAAGATGGCTTTGACATGAAAGAACATATTTTATTTTCAGTGAATATACTCTGCACCCAAGGCAGTTTAGGAGAAACAGTGCAAACACATACTCTGAATAAAAGAATAATGGATTGCTGGTCCACAAATGTAATACTACTTTAAACCTTTTCGACATGCTATCAAGCTTTTCTGAAACTCCTGTCTCCAGGTCAATGACAAGATGGAAGGAAGAGGAGAAAGCTAATAACATAAACTGAGCATCTACTGACCGCAAGGGATTATGCTAGACATTTTCAACACGTTCCTCTATTTTATCAGTTTGACTCCTGTGGAAAGAACACACAATTATTTCCATTTTACACATGATGGCTGAGACCTGGTCAGAATCATAGCCATTCCTTGGAGACTGTATTGTATAATGTTAAGAGCACAGATTCTGGAGTCAGACTGGACCTGGTTAAAAGCATGTAATTATTTGGGCAGGTCACTTCAGCTCTCCTTATCAAATGACCTCATCTGTAAAATGGGAATAACAATAGTACCCACCTCACAGGGCTGCTATCCGGGGTCAGTGAGATGATGCTTCTCGTAACGTACCAAGCAGAAGGACTGGCATATATTAACTACTCAATAAACGTCTGCAACATGATTACTGCTACAGCACACTGGCTCTAGGTGGGCTGACCCCTGACTTGTCAAGGTGTAAGAAGGGGAAAGAACTTGAATTATAAAAGGCCTACTAGTTGGCACTCAACTTTAGCCAGAGGGACTTGCAGAAGCTCATTCAAAATCATATTTCTTACTTGGGACAGAGGCAACCAAGTTTCAACAATAATGTTGTTCTCAGATGGATCTACAAGGAACCCCGGGGTAGAGAGAGGGAAGAGGAAAAAGGAAAGACTTAAAAAAACTGAATCAGAGAACTCCACTTCAGAGTGGCTCTCACTCCTAGCCGGTCTTCCAAAGTGCTTTGGCCCTGCTCCTGGAGATTCTGAGTCTGCCAGCTGGGATGATTTAAGATGCTCCCCGAATCCAATGGATCACCCAGGTTTTGTAGCCCACCTGTTCTCAAGGCACAGTCTCCTCTCTAGCCTGCTCTCCAGCCTTGCTTACTTATTTGTATTGTGGTTTACACTGAACTTTCAGAAGAATATACCAGGCATTCTATTTTAATACAAGAGGCAGGACAGCAGCATGGAATTTGGAAGCATAAAGACATGAATCCAAGTTCAAGGATACCATTTACTTAGCTGTCTGACCTCAGGCAAGTTGCTTAACCTGTCTAGCTTCAGGTCCCACATCTCTAAAATGAGGAAAACATCAATACCTACCCTTATAGGTTTACAATCAAGATTAAATTAGCCAGTGCATGCAAAATGCTCCTGGAACACAGCAAATGCTCAATAAACATTTGCTCCTCTTGTTATTATCTAATTGAATTAGATGCTTTAGCTAACACTGAACACAGCCAGAGAGCAGGAGAGGAACATCCTCAGCCCCAGCCCCCAAAAGGCAAAACCACATCAAAACACAGAGGCCTGTCCGTGAGGGTAGTGCCTGAGCTTCCTGTGGAGTACTTTCTGATCCCATAGCCGAAACCCCGTGACACACACAGATACAATCAGATAATGATGGCAATCAATAACAATAAAAGAAATTATTATTTATTTTCATAAACACGGAGTATGTGCGTCCCGCTGAGATACACGCGTCACATGTCAGCACTCGCTTTCGGGGCAGTCAATCAATGGGAGATCTCAATATCTGCCTGCCGAGGCAGGAGGGGGAGGAAAGGCGCGAAGGGTGAGAAATTACCCACGCTGGAGTGACATATCCACAAAGTTAATCTGATCCAGGGGGACCACCCGGTGCCACTGCAAGCCTGTGAATATGGAACAGGCTTGATTGATTTTTCACTGCAGTGGCTAAACACTTCATTGTTATTTGCAACAAATGTAAGGAAAGGAGAGATGAAACCATAAGACGATTGGATATTGAGCCCCCACAGCAGTAATAAATCACAAAATGAAGTCTAAAAAATTAAAAATGGTTAGAGGAAGGCTGGATCTGTGTTCTAAGAGGCCTGGGTTATCAAAGTATAACCCAAAATTAAAACCTGGAGCAGTGAAGGCTGATCCTCACTCTACTGATAAAATGCTCTGAAACTGGCCTGGGGTTACCCACTCTCCCAGGCTGAGTATCACCACACGGTCACCACGGAGGAAGCATGAAAGCACACAGGCAATGGACAGACAGAGAGGGCTTGATTCCCAGTTCTCGCTGTGTGAGCCTGGGTGAGCATCCCAGCTTCTCAGTCTGGGTTTCTCCTTTTAGAATGGGGAATACTCACAGCCACAGCACTAAAAGGTGGGAAATAGCAGTGCATAGCCTGATGCCTCTCAGCATCCTCGGAATCATCAAATGAGATCCTCAGTGTGAAGGCCCATCTAGCCTTTAAGACGCATCCTGAAAACCTCTTCCTGATTCTCTGTCTTCTCTGCCCTCTGAGCTGCCAGGACAATCTTCTCTGCTTTTCTCAGGACACTTACTCTCATCTCAAAAGGTGGCCTGGGGACCACCTGCACCAGAATCACCTGGGGGTTTTCAAGAGGGGTCTTGTCAAAGGTATCATCTCTTAGGGTCTAACTTAGACCTTCTAAATCAGAATCATGAATGATGAGGCCAGCAATGGAGTTCTAAAAAACATCCTGGGTGACCACAATGCCCACTGCAGTTTGAGAATCACTGCCTGTGCTGGTTTGTATGTATTATGGCCCCCAAAACGCCATTATCTTTGATGCACTCTTGTGGAGGCAGACATATTAGTGTTGATTAGATTGGAATCCTTTGATTGTTTCCATGGAGATGTGACTCAATCAACTGCGAGTGAAACGTCTGATCAGGGTGGGTGTTAATTGGATCACTGGAGTTGTATAAAGGAATTCACAGACAAAGGACCTCCCAGCAACTGAGAGTGACATTTTGAAGAGGAGCTGCAGCCTAGAGAGGAACGTCCTGGGAAAAAGCCATTTTGAAACCAGAACTCCGGAGCAGACGCCAGCCACGTCCCTTTCCAGCTAACAGAGGTTTTCTAGATGCCACTGACCTTCCTTCAGTGAAGGTATACTTGTTGATGTCATAGCTTGGACACTTTTATGGCCTTAAGACTATAACTTTGTAACCAAATAAACCCCGTTTTATAAAAGCCAATCCATTTCTGGTGTTTTGCATTCTGGCAGCATTAGCTAACCAGAACACTACCTAAATTAACTTCAGGATGCAGTCATTTATAACTTGTCTCCTCCTTGCTCCTTGAGGACAGGGAGTCTGTCTCATTCACCTTGCAGCCCTCCTTTGTAATATGTACTTAGCACAGTGCCTGGCACATAGTAGGCACTCAATAAATGGAATAAAAAATACACTGAAAAGTCTTATGTGTCAGATACTGTCATCCCCATTGTCATTTAAACCAGTGGCCATGCAATCAATAGTCCCATATAACAGTGACGGGAAGAAACTCTGGGATCAGACCTGGGCTCTATTCTTAGCTTTGCCACTTACTAGCTGCCTGGTCTTAAGCCAGTGCTTACCTTTCTGAGCCTGTTTCCACATCTATAAAATGGGCAGGATGCCCAAGTCACAGGGTTGTGAGGAAGAAAAAGTTGTCAGGTGTACAAAATATTGCTCAGCCCAGAGCCTGTCATTAGGAAGGTATGAACAAATATAGTTGATATTATTAGTACACTTTAGTCAATTCTCTAGAAAAGAGATCAGGCAGTTAAACCGGTTGTTTCACTAAAACGACTGCTCTTTTGGGAAAACTAGCTAGTGTATTTAGTTAACCTGCCCGATTCCATAGTCTGTTAACAGGAATCCTCAAGAAGCTCCTCCTCTAGGAGACAGAGCTGGTAAATGCTCATAACAATTTGCCATGGTGTCTTAGACTGTGGCTAACCACCAATGCGATTAGAAAACAGAAGTTGAAACGAGTAGTAATTAAAAGCCCCGGATTTGTAGTCAGAGGGCCTACATTTGAATCCTAGCTCTGCCACTTTCTCATGGTAAGAACTTGGGCAGATTCCCTGCCTACCTGGAGAGTCAGTTTTCCCTTTTATGTAATGCAATCATTCAACAAATATTTACTAAGCATCTACCATATCCATGCATTGTTCTAGATGCTAAGATTCAGCAGAGAACAAAATAAAGTCCCTGATTTCATGGAGCTTACATTTTACTGGGAGGAGGAGGGATGAAGACAATGAGCAAATGATATATTAGGCAATGACTTAAAGGGCAAGATAAAGATACAGTGAATGGGAAGATGTTAACATGCTATTTTCGATGGGGTATTCTAATAATGCTTTTATGATAAGATGACACAAGCAGAGACTTTAATGAAGTGAGGGGCTTAGGCAATCCAGAGAGAAAAAAAAAGAACCTTCCTGAGAGGAGTATTGTGAGAACTAAATGATATCAGGATATAAAAATTCAGTACCTGGCAGACAGTAAGCACCCAATAAATTATGGCTGCCATTATTATTATTATTATTATTATTATTTTACTTCTACAGGCTCTAGGAATGTTTGGATAAAATCCATTAGAATACTCAAGCCCATTACATCTCGTTCAGGTTTTGGGCAGTTATAACAAGTCAAAAATTGGAAGCACACACATTTTGGACCCCACATTTATCACTAATTACAAAGCAAATTTCAACCTGGCATAGGTTTCCACCCAGTGAACTGGCAGTCAACCATAATGAGGAAAAGAATAGCTCCAGACACATCTTGCAGGGAGAAGAACGCCAAGTGCAATTTCTCATCACCCAGCTCCTAGGCTGATTAAGTCAATTGAACAATGAGCTCCCGTTACACAGACAGGGCTCAGAGGGCCTCTTTCCCCCGGGGATTGGAAGGTTTGGAAAGAAGAGCACAGAGAATGTTGCTAAGTGAAACTGCATAACACCTCGAGATCCTCCGTTCTCCATGCTGAGAACAGGGCTCTGGAAAGTTGGTGTGTGTGTGTGTGTGAGAGAGAAAGGCACAATGAATCAGAGAGACAGAGAGACCTCTGACCTGGGGATAAAAATGGCACTAATTTTAAGAAAACTATTTCAAAATGCCCAGATGTATGTGTCTAAGTTTAAGAGGCATAGCTCTTAAATTTCAGTCCCAGCTCTGGAATAACTGGTTGTATGACATTGGGCAAGCCACTTTCCCTCTCCAAGCTTGCATCAGGTTTGAGGGCCCAGGTCCCACAGCCAAGTAAATCTAAGCTTGATTCTCAGAATTCCATGGTCGTGAGCACGTTACTTAACCTGAGCTACATCTGTTAAATGGGCATTTTAACAGTGAACTACATCCGGCGGCATAGCTAATGGAGGTAGAAGGCACAGCATTGTGCATGGGATATAGTTAGTGCTCAGTAAATATAAAACCAGCATTTTCACCTGCCAAATACTTGTTCTGCTCCCCTCACTGGCTGTTCCAAATGGCTTACATAGGAAAATACTTTGTGATGTTAACCGTACTTTATAATTATAAGGTGTTATTATTAAATTCTCATTGGAATTATTGCTTTGAAAGTTATCCTATTGAGCAGTGGATAAGTTCTCATGGAAGGGCTTCTCACAGGCTTTCTAGGTAAAGAGTGATTGGACTTGAAAGGCTATCTTTCATGAAAACCAGGGAAAAAATTACTACATTCTTACTTTGAAATGCTGGGCCTCCCAGCATGGAAACAGAATAGGTTCGTTACTCAGTAAGGATTAATTAGCTGTTGGGTATTATTAAACATTCTCCCTCTCAAGACCCACGTAGAGCCGGAAACTATGAAAGTGAATGAGAGGCAATCCTAGTGCAGGGAGAAAAAAAAGCCACAGTTGCTGGCAACGCAAATTTCAAGAACAGAGCACATTAGTAAATTACAGTCTGATTAATATCGCCTCTGCTAGTTCTGTGTCTGGAGTCACTGTTCTGATTCCGAGGTCTTAGGGTTTCCTGGTTCTTCTACTCCTGGGATCAAAAAGGAAGGCTGGCTGGCTTTTTCAGTGCTTGCAGAGAAAGAACGCTGGCGTGTGGATGTTTACAATGCAATGCAGGCTATTTGAAAGCCTAGGTAGGGAGAGGAGGCGAAACCAGAAACGGGTATTTATGTTTACAGCAAACGTACCAAATTGGTACAATAACTGCTGAAATGATTGAAAGGTAATAGAGGTTCACAACAAACAACTGCTCCAAGGAACGTTAGAAATGAAGAGTACAATGACAACAGACCCCCTTGTCTCAAGCAAAAGGGGCACATCTTAAAAATGCAGATTCCTCTGAAACACCTGACTTGCTCACTAAAATCACTAGAGTGGCACCTTTGGCTGCAGAATCACTGAGTTTTGCCAGTCCTCTGCTCTGCAGCTTAGAAACTAAGCACAGAGAGAAGAAAAGAGATTCATTGGCCCAGGATCACACAACTAGTTAGTAAAACAGCAAGACCCAGATTTGTAGTTTTCCAATTCCCTGCCACATCTCAGAGCCTCCTTCCATGTTTGAAATATACACGTCCACTTCATTAACACCACACTGTCTCTATGGGGAGAATCTCTGCTCCTGTGGAAACTTAAATACATAGACCGCTGTCTTCTTCCTTGTAGGGATGGACTTCTCCAAGGTTCTAAACAGACATGAAAACCCATGGACAACAGGAACACCTACTGGGAACCACAGGTAACATCTGGGAAATACAATCCACATAGAAAACAAGGACGAGTTAAGTCTGGGCATAAGTTGGTTTTTATGCTCTCCTTAGTGGCACCTAGTCTGTTTTCCCCACTGGGTTGTGAGAAAAGAAATAAAACAACACGGAGTAAATCTATGGCTAAGACATTTAAAGTGCAGTCAGGAGGCCATTCAGGAGGTTACTGCTATGCTCCTCTCAGCCAGATACTGCAAACTGCCAAGGCATACAAAACCAAAAGCAACAGTGTTTCTGAGGACATCTGGATGCCATGAAACAACTGCAAGATAACAAAATCAGTACAGTGTCTTGCTTGAAGAACATTTGGAAAGCCCCGAATAGCCACCAATCACAGTTCTTTACAAACAACTTATGTCATCTTTTCCTTTAAAAACCCTTGCTTGGAAGCCCTAAGATGGGTCATGGTTTAGGTTGCTACCTGAATCTGTGCTTCCTGAAATGCAATTCTAAGACCCTGAAGAAATGTTTTTGTTGCCTTGTAGCCCAGTCTGTAATTTCTCAGTCAATAGTTCCAATCTCCTGAGGGGCAAAAGAACATCTCATTCCTGTTGTGTCACCATCACAGTGCTTGCCACTTAGTAGATAATGGCAAATGGTTTGTAGAGTGACTACAACAGTACAAAAAGAGAAATATTATGAATGAAGATGATGACAGCAATGGTACAACAACAGCAGGGAACTAATATCACGGAGTGCTTTCTGTGAGCCAGGCACTAAATGGGCTAAGCTCTTTTTTATACACAAACTTGTGGGGTTCTCACAACACTCCCAGAAAGTAGCTACTATCATCATGATATTCTCCAGATGAGAAATTGGAGGCATGAGGCGTTTAAGTAATCTGCCCAACATC
Source organism: Bradypus variegatus (assembly GCA_004027775.1). Taxonomy (NCBI): domain Eukaryota; kingdom Metazoa; phylum Chordata; class Mammalia; order Pilosa; family Bradypodidae; genus Bradypus; species Bradypus variegatus. The sequence goes on along the minus strand of PVKY010002875.1, from coordinate 5,542 downwards.
ACCAGCCAGAAAGTAACAGAGCTGAATTCTAAGCCAGACTGACTCAAAGTTTATACTCTTAACTACCCTAGTCTTCTGATTCCAATACCTGTGAACCTCTGGAGCATCAGGGGTAAGTTGGTGCCACACGTGCCCCATCAGATGAGGAAGGCTTGCCTGGCAGTTATCCAGGGTTGAAGGCACCTGTTGACAAGAGGAAACAGAGCAGCCAACACTTGTTGGCCAAGAAGGAGCTCAGCTGAAGGCCATGTAACCATTAGCAGGGACTAACATGCAGTAGCCTAGCACCGTTGCCAGAAGATTCTGTGCTCAGAAAGTACCTGCTGAATGAACACACAAGAAGCTGAGTGAATGAATGAACGAATGATTGAAAGAAAAAATGAATGAATGAATGAACGAACAAATAAACAAGTGAGCTAACCAGGCACAATTCCCAGATCTACTTCCAAACCTCAGGCAAGAACCTCTTTGCCCTACATGTACTTCATCATCTGCCTTCTCAGTGTCTGGTCTTCAGCAGAACAGCTGGTTTCTGAAAGCACATCTTTTACAGTTTTGAAAGTCCCTTGGGGCCAGGCTGGTCCCAACACATGCCTGCATTACCACTCACAGTGACTGCATCCCAAACCAAACTCATCATCCGGTGCTAAACTATTTTATCTACACCTGGAGAGCATTCCCTTGAGTCTCCATTTTTAGAAGTTCATTTTCAACATCACCTCACTATGAGGCCCTTCCTGGTCACCCAGAACCAAATACAATTTCTCCTTCCTTTGCAACTTTCTGTCTGTCTGTCCTGCTCATTGCATTTATGTTACTCTGCTTAGCATATTTTAAATATTAAATATATACCATTTGTATTATTGGTCTTACAAGTACTCATTCCATATCAGACTATATGCATTTCTGGAGGGCAGGAAGGAAGTTTCTCAGACTATTAGCAGAGATTGTTTACTGGGTACTGGCCAAACAGAAAGGGCTTCACATCCTCATTGCATTTTATCCTCCTAAGTCCATGAGCAGTACATATTATGTTCATTGTTCTGCAGATGAAGAAACAAAAGAAACTTGCATGACTAAAGCTCAGAAAGCTTAAGTGACTGAGATTCTGGTACATGGCAGAATTCGAATCCAGGCCCAGTAGATTCTCTGAAGTTCGTGTTCTGAATCACACAACTTTCTACCTGGGTAGTCCCATCCCTGCCTAGCACAGAAGTTGCTCAAGACACCTTAGATGATGTGAACAGACAGAAGCTAAGAATATAGTAATGTATGGCAATGCCACATGGGTGAATCCTCAGGGAAAGGAAAAAAAGCCCGGGCTTATAGTCATTAGGGGTTGGCACCTTTCCCACTCCTTCCATCTGCCGCCAGATATTCAGGAGCGTTGAGTCTCTGCCTGAACTCCCGCCCTCACGCTCGAGTCGCGCCCCACACAGCAGCCCGCAGGCGGCCAGCCTCCGGAGACCGCCCTGCCCCTGGCGGCCGCGGGAGCTGCCCGTGCTCACCCGCAGGGTTGTGATGGCGGCAGGGTCCCGGAGCCGGCCCTCCTCATCCTTCAGGTTGTAGCCTTCTGGCCTCTTATCACGCTCGCTGACTTTCCACAGCTTCACAGTTTTATCTGCAGGTAGCAACCAGAGGAAGTCAGAGTTACGATGGAAATAAAGGTATCAGGGTAGAGTTTTGGGGGGCGAGGGTGCAGGGAGAGGTGGAGGAATGGATGGAATTGCTGTAGAATCTGGCTCAATTAGACAGGGCTGCAGGGCAAAAATCTTGTGTCATCTGAAGGCAGAGCTTCTGTTTCAGTCCCAAAACACATATTGTGCTGAGAAAAATAGCTTTCCTTGACAACTGGCTTTTCTTTAAAATTAAATTCAGTTTTATTGAAACATATTCACATACCATGCAGTCATCCACGGTGTATGATCAACTGTTCACAGCACCATCATATAGTTATGCATCATCACCCAATCTATTTTTGAACATTTTCCTTACACCAGAAAGAATCAGAATCAGAATAAAAAATAAAAGTAAAGAAGCAAAAAAGAACACCCAAATCATCCTTCCCATCCCACCCTATTTTTCGTTTAGTTTTTGTCCCTGTTTTTCTACTCATCCATCCATACACTGGATAAAGGGAGTGCAATCCACAAGGCTTTCACAATCACACTGTCACCCTGTGTAAGTTACATTGTTATACAATCGTCTTCAAGAGTCAAGGCTATTGGGCTGGAGTTTGGTAGTTTCAGGTATTTACTTCTATCTATTCCAATATATTAAAACCTAAAAAGCGTTATCTATATAGTGCATAAGAATGTCCAGAGTGACCTCTCGACTCCATTTGGAACCTCTCAGCCAGTGAAATTTGATTTCTTTTCATTTCGCATCCCCCTTTTGGTCAAGAAGATGTTCTCAATCCCATGATGCTGGTTCTGGATTCATCCCCGGGAGTCATATCCCATGTTGCCAGGGAGATTTACACCCCTGGGAGTCAGATCCCACATAGGGGGCAGGGCAGTGAGTTCACCTGCTGAGGTGGCTCAGTTAGAGAGAGAGAGGGCCACATCTGAGCAACAAAGAGGCACTCAGGGGGAGACTCTCAGGCACAATTACATGCAGGTATGAGCTTCATAAGGGCAAGTCCCATGATCGAGGGTGGGCTCAGCACATCAAACTGCCAGTCCTCAATGTCTGTGATAACATCAGCAACAGTCCAGGTGAGGAAGCCCAACACTTCCACATTTTCCCCCAGCTCTTCAGGGTGGCCCTATAACAACTGGCTTTTTAGTCTCTAGCTTACACAGTAATTTGGATGATTCAATAAAAATATTTATTGGTCACTGAATAACAAGAGTGGATGTATGTCTAGCATTTATTATGCAACTATGGTAGCAGTTTACATAGAGAATTTTTTTCAAACTCAAAATAAGTCTGGGGAAGTAGGTCCTATAATCATGCCCATTTCATTGACCCACATCACTTAAACACTGTCTTTGCCAGGACCTGAAGGGCGCTCCATGACTTGCACCTTCTCATTCTTTGACCTTTCTTATGCTCACCATTCACCCCTCATCCTGTCACTCACTGCTCCGGCCACATGGCTTCCTCACTGCTTCTTGTATACATAAGTCCACTCCTGCCTCAGGGCCTTTGCACCTTCTGTGCCTTCTGCCAGGAAGCCCTTGACCTTTTATTTCATATGACTCATTCCTTCACTTCGTTCTCTTGGTTCACGACCCAACCTCATTAGAGGATTTTTTCTAACCAATCCATGTAAAATTGCGGTCCCCACCATTCTCTACCTCTCTTCTCCTGCTTTAATTTTCTTCAGAGTACTTGCCACTACCTGAAAACTCATTACATGCTGAGTTACTTTTTCTCTGTCTTCCTCACTAGCATGTAAATACGTTGGAGACAGGGATTTTGTTTCATTCATCACTATTCCTCCAGAACGTACAAGAGTGCCTGGGACATAGTAGGTGTTAATAAACATCAGTAGGATAAATGAGTGAATCTCATCTATACAGTGCATACCGCTAGGAAAAAATGGTAAGGAGATTGATAAAAATGTTCCTTTCTCCTTGTAGTCTTTGAGTCTCCAGCTAGAAACCACCTTTCTTACCTTTGTACTCTCCCAGTACTTTAAAACTTTCATGATGCCTGTCACTCTCTAAAGCATTAAAACAGGTGAGAGAGCTCCCATGCACACAGGGCTCAGACAGGCGCAGGGGTGGGGAGGGCATGATGAATAAAGGGGGCACAGGGCTCTGGTCAGCTGCAGGGGACACGCCCCACCCACAGATGTTCAATTCCATTTCTTAAAGAAACATGTGTGGCTGAACAAACCATGCCTGTGAGCCCCATGCTTGGGCCCTGCATTCATTATTTGTCCTTGTTTTAACCTCTCTAGAAGGCAGAGCCTTGCTTGCCTTCTTTGTACCCTTCTCTATGCCTGGTCAAGGTGGACTTTAGAATCAGACACTCTTGGATCCATTCCCTACTCCAACTACGTAGTCACGTGGCCCAAGGACCGGGATTCCCAGGCAGTATGCCGGTAACTTCTATTTGTTGAGTGACAAACAAATAACGCTGTCAGATTTAGTAGGGAAAAAAACAAAACAAAACAAAAAAACACAGAATGCCCAATTAAATTTGAATTTCAGATACACAATGGATACTTTTTTAGTATAAATGTACTCAAAATAGTGCAGACTTACAAACAAAGTTACTATGCCTCGCTTTCCTCATTTGTAAATTGGGGCAAAGAATACCTTCCTCACGGGGCTCTTGTGAGGATGAAATGAAACATTGCATGTAAAGTGCTTGACACGGCGCTGGTTCTAATCATGCTCCACAAATGGCAGCCATTATTAGAACTAGCAAACTGGGCAACTATTTTGCAAGTAACATGTTGTCCTGACAGCCAGACCAGAAAGCATGAGCTTCACCCCATGAAGATGCAGCACACCCTATTTCCTCTCTACACTATAGTCAGAGGAGAAAAAGCCACCCCTGGTGCCCTGCTTAACCCCTTTTCTCACTCCTCTGTCTCCCCTCCTAACCTCCTGATTCCCACACCTCTGGGAGGACGGACCTTCCGGCAGGGGACGAGGCCCACAGTACTGCTTCCTGCGAAGCTGTCGGAACAGCTGCCTTGTGCTCAGAGGTCTCAGTGCGCCACATCAGGCAGCGGGCTCTCAGAGGCAGTTTGGCCATGTTAGCAGGTGAGTGTCTCTGTTTTCTGACACCTGGGCATCACTGAGGCTGGTCCCGTTCACTGGCCCTCCTGGCAAGGCTGCTAAGCATGAGACCTGTGCACACCGAACTGTGGATTCACCCTGCCTTAAGCCGGGACAGAATCAAGACAGTGTCTCCCAGCTTCAGGGCTTACTTTAGAGCTTCCTATCTGTATGCCAGCATGCGTCTGTTCTCGCCCTCTGTGGATATCCTGCTGCATTCTAAACTGCTTTTCAGGGTGAGAAAATGAAACACGGGCTGTATTTATATGGTCACTTCTTGATTAGCCACGGGTCAGCTGTGGCGCAGAACAACCCAAATCATGCACTTTAACACCAAATGTTTTCTGTTGCTGGCTTTGGATTGTACCCCATCATATCTGTGAGGCAAGTTTTATCTTATACATTTTTTCTTATTATGAGTGACAAAAAAATAGAGAAATCATGGGTAAAACATAAAGGATAAAAATCACCTATAATCCCTCTAGCCAGGGACAATTGTTGCTAACATTTTCATAGCTCCTTCCAATATTTTCTCTTCGTATGCTTTCTTTGGGGGTACAAATATAGAATATTGCATATGTGGATTTATATTTTTTCATTTTATTTTGCTTTTATTATATAAGAACTACATTTAATTGTAACCAGAAAATGAAAATGAGCATTAAGTTTAAAAAGTTAAAATCTCCTTCAATTCTACTCCATAGAGATAAATCTTATGAACATTTTGTGTATACCCTTTCTTTATATTTGTGTGTGCAATTATATAACTGCTTTAAAAAAACAGAAGATGGCAGATTAGGAGA